>JASAOP010002780.1:0-89277 GCA_030849055.1 Crithidia thermophila
AAGCGTCCGTCTGCGAGTGAGCTGCTGCAGCACTCGTTCTTCAGAGAAGATCAGGGTTGAGATTCTGCGCTGAATTTTGTGTCTGTTTGGTGTCAATGGGACCTTTATGTTTTTATTTATTTGATGAGCAGTTATTGAACACTATGCCATTTTTACATATGCTGCAAATGAGATCGAGAGTAATTGGCAAAAATACTTTTTCATTTTTTGGTTCCTTGCGTGTTTCACTGCTCCTCATCTTGTGCTTAAGTTTTTATTTTCATGGTGATTCGTGTAGTGATTTTTAAAGGGCGTTTTTTGGTTGTTTGAGTGTTTGCGCAATTTGTAGTGAACGCAGCACTCTTAAAGCAACACCAACCAATAAAATGGCCGTGCATTATGTTTTCGCGGCTTATATTACCAAAACGTTATTTTCTCTGTTTACAATGGACGCTTCCATTTATTGATTATACGTAAAACGCCGGCTCTCCTAAGATGCTTCCATCAAGAAACAGGACGGCAGCGGTTCGAGAGACTGGTAATAGCTTTTTATCTTTTTTTTTTTAATTCATTTTAAAGGTGTTGTTGTTTCTGAATTTAGAGAGTTTGTTTTTTTGTGTGCCATACATGCAAATTAACTGCTGCAGAACGCTGACCTGTTTTTTTTTTTTTCGAGCGTCTTGTCTCGTTGAAGTAGATTTTGTCTTTCTCTTTTTCAGCTTTTTTTTTCCCTTTTTCTTCTGGTTAAGCTTGAGTGGTGGAGATCGTGCACGCTTGTGTTAAAAGCAGCTGAAGCAACTGAAAGGACTTCGTCACTGTCCTGCATCTGTTTCCTTTTTTTATTGCATAGCGCGTCGATCGTTTCCTCCTCTTCTCATTTCTTTGTTTACCCCTGTCTTTTCTTTTGCTTTGACACACCAGTATATCTTACTCTGCGATACGATGAAATGACAACTGCTAGGTAATCCAGTGCTAATGTTGCCGGTGGCTTGTACTCACCATTTTAAAGCTTTGTTGCTTGATCTTGCCTTTAGTGTTTTAAGTATTCCGTGTTTTTTATTTTCCAAAGATAATGCTTTTTGAAACACTGCTCTTTTTGCTGTATAGTTGACGCAGTCTTGTAGTTTAGACTATGCTGCTATCGACTTGTCTCTCTTTTTTTGCTTTGACTTTCTATTATTTCCTTTAAGTTTTCTTTTTCTGTTCTATTTACGGTACGTTTGCATTAAAATAGCTGCGAGGTTCAATTCTTTTTTCTTCATTTGTTTTGTTGGTTTACTTCCTAAGTTGTTTTTGGGCTTTTGGTGTCTTTGTTTTCTCAAATGCGCACGATCTATAGTTCTATCACAGAAAAAAAGGTCAAGCTTCTATTAATGCCAAAAATCTTTCATTACGTGTATGTGTATGTTCAAGCACGCGATCAAGAATTTTATGAGGCTGCTTCTTTCTCTATTTGCTGCAGGGGAGGCGTGCTACTTGCGTCTCTCACGACTATTTTCTCAGCCTACGTGACGGCTGTACGAATGGTAAAGAAGCTGCGGTGCTGTGCTCCATCACAGCACATTGCTCAGGGGGAAAAAATACAGTAATTGTGGCCCACACGCTATCGTTTTTTTAGAGCACTATAACAGAGAAAACCCTCCTATGATTTTGCTTACTTCTCATGGTTACAATTTCCTTTGCACTTCTTTCTCTTTCTGTGTGGTGAGGGCTTTTTTGAACACGATTTCATAGAAGAAGAAAAAATAGTTTTGTAGTCGATATACGAAAAGCCCTTAAGGCGATATTTATACCCTATTTTTTTCCGGCGAGGGCAAAGCGTTCGAAGAAACGCGCATACTGCTGTTGCAATACATTCTTCTTTTCCTTTTTTTTCCCCGGTCGTTTTTTTGCCTCGCTGTTTGTAACAAACACTGTCCACTTTTACCCACTGCTATTACTCGACAGCTCACACTTCTGCTTTGCGTTCAGCCACAAAGCACCCTACCCTTCTTTACCATTTTGTTTTGGAAACGTTTGCTGCTTCACACATATAGCTTCTGTCCACATCATGTCTGACGCTGCGCTCTACCACGAGGAGCTGGTGGACCTCGAGCAGCAGGTGGAGGCCATTCTAGCCGACGTGGACAGTCAGCTCAACCAGGCATCCGGCAGCAGCAACACCGTCAACTCCGTCACCGCTCGGGCAGCGAAGTTCACGAAGGCACAGGACATCCTTCGGCGTCTCAATCGACTGGTGCAGCAGCTGCGCGTTGAGGTGCGTCTGCTGGACGGAGCGGAGCGCACCGTGTACGAGGGCAAGGCCACCGAGCACGTCAAGAAGATCGCCACACTGAAGGACCGCGTTCAACAAACAAAGGAGCGGGCGGCGCAGAACGCGGCAGCAGCGGCAGCGGCGGCATCAAGCAACTCCGCAGCCGGGGCCGCATCCGGTGCGTATCGCTCGGTGGATGGCGGGCACGGCGTCGTCTGGTCTCCGCGGGAGGGCGGCGAGGATGGTGATGATAGCGGCGACGGCCCGGGGGTGAGTAACCGTCTCGAGGCACGGCAGGCCGCCGGTCGCATCAACGAGGTGCAGCAGAACACGCTGCAGTCGCTGGGGCACTCCGAGAAACTGTTGAACGAGACGGAGACGCTCGGTGCGGAGGCGGCCACGACGCTGCGGGCCCAGACAGAGCAGATTAAACACACAAATGACGAACTGGAGGAGATGCACGGCGAGATTGGACGGGCGAGTACGGAGCTGAAGGCGTTCATGCGGCGCATGGCGCGCGACCGGCTTGTCATTTTCTTCGCCATTGCGATTGTTGTGTGTATCATTGTCATTATTATTCTCGCAGTGGTGAAGCACTACGTGAAATAAGGGAAAAGAGCGAGAAAAAAAAACTTGTTTGGTGATTCCTTCACGTTCTGATTCGATGCGACTTAGAAATTATTTTGTTGTTGTTGTGTGCTGGATGTACTCTGTTGTCATTATTTTGTTGCGCTTGCTCTTTGCATCTTTATTTTATCATATCTGAATTGGATGCTTTAAAAGATTCAACGCTTTTTGCGTTCAAGAAAACAGTGTCTTAGAGTGATGAGCGTTGTTATTTGCCAGAAAAGAAGAGGAAGGGTTAAGAATATTCTATTTTACTGCTGAAGAGAAGTTGTGTATCCAAGCAGTTTCTACTAAGCACAACCACGCGCGTACCCATGAACGTAAACGCGAATTGCCTTCAGCTTTCTTCAACAACGTGCCGGTGCACCGCCGCAGCTATCGTTGGGAAGTCTTCATGTCTCTCTTCACTATTCTACTTATCATCCCTTTATCTTTCTTATCTCTCTCTCTCTCCGTTGCTGCCTACACGCTTCCGTTTTCCTATCTTTTTTTTCAGTGCGCATAGAAGCGATCGCACTCTTATTTTTGTTTGGTTTTGCGACGTCTCTCCCACAGCACGAGTAGATGTTGTCATCTGCTGTTTTCAGCGTTTTCTTTCCATTACGACTTGAAACAGCATCGCACCGCTTCTCACCTTAGGTGATTTTCAGTGCCCCTTATCCTTTCTTCCTCCAAATTACTTTTTTCATTTCATTTTTTTTTCACTCCACCAGCGTGCGTGTTGCTGTTTTCATTCATTGTACTCATTACCTGTTTTTTTTTTCTTTTATTTTCAAATTAGATTCTGTCCTGCTTGGTAGTTTTTCTTTATCTTGATTCTATTTTCTTCAATTTGCTTTTTTCTTCTTTTTTTGATTCCTCTCGTGTTTTTTTTTTTTTTGCCTTGCTGCGCAATCTGTCGTTCTTTTTTTTTTTTCTGGTCCTCAAAAGTGTTGTTTCGGTTAGCTACCAGCACCACTACCGCCGCGGAAACAACCAGACACACACACACACACACACACACACACACACACACACACACGCGTACTAACAGCTTCTTTTTTTTTCTTTTTGTCTCTCTATCGATGGGTCAAGCAGCGTCGTACGCCGAGTCGTCAGTGCAGCGGGCGTTGCTCAAGTTGAAACAGGAGGAGCTGGCAGAGGAAGAAGAGTTGCTGAACGCGTGTGGGTACAGCCGCCCGTCATCCGCAGCGGTCTCCCACAATCTCCATGAAACATCATCCGCACCTGCGCCAACGCGCCATGCAGACCCTGACCCCACTCCCGATACAGGGAGCAGCAGTACGGCGGAGAAGGCGCTGCCACCCGCACCGAGCAGCTTTGGACCTTATGTCTCGCTCGCCCCCGAGTACTACTCCCTCGACGAGCTGCGTGACGCGCTGCGCTACTTGCCAGATATGCTGTGGGTGAGCCTCTACCGCGTCTCGCTGCTGTACATCCTCGACAACGACCACGACGGCCAGATCAAGTCCGCCGACATCAGCTTTTTCATGGACTGGGGCATCCGCACGGTGGGCCGCGACGTGCCGCCGGAGCAGCTGGCCGAGGTGCTGCAGACCTACGCGGCCTTGCACTGCTGGCACCGCTGCCTGCACGTCGGTGAGGTCATCGAGGCAGAGCGGACTGCAGCGGCAGCCGCGCAGGCGTCCGGCCGCAACGGCGCAGCGAACAGCGCCGCCGCACGAAACCGTCGTCGGCAGCTGCCCGGCGGTGGTGGCGGTGGTGCCGGAGGCGGGCTGACGATGATGGGCGGTCTCGGCAACGGCGCGGGTGGTGGCGGGGCGGGTGGGGGTGCCGCCGGAGCACACCACCATCACCACCACCCGCCCGTGCAAAACGTCGCCTCGTTCATGCTGCTGCACCTGCGCGAGGCCTTCTTCACCAGTCGGCCTGGCGGCCCCCCGCCGCTGCCGAGCAACGCGCCAGTCAGCCCAGCAGCAACACCAATGCCGGTGAAGGAGTCCACCACCACCACCACCACTACAACGACGGCGACCAACGCGGCGGCTGGCGGTGATGGCGGTCTCTCCTCCCCACCGGCCGCCCACTTCTGCTCTCCGCGCTCCGCCGTCACGCAACCTGTCACCAGCACCACCCGCCTCGAGGCTGCGGCCCACTTCGCGGAGTGGATGCTACGCCTCGTGCAACATCAGGAGCGCGACCGGCGCCACGAGCGGCAACGACTGGAGCGGCGTGTGCGTCTCATCAGCGCAGCCGAGGCGCGGGTGGGTGGCAGCCGTCTTCTGCACTCGCAGCTGCTGCAGCACCACTCCTCCCGTCTGCGGGGCGGCTCGGTGACGCTCTTTCCGTCCATGGCGGACACGGGCGACAGCGAGGATGTGGTGACGTCGCAGTCGGTGTTGCGAGTGCGGGCGACGCTCGGCCTGGGGGAGGAGGCGGAGCCGGAGGTGGTGGCCATGACGGCGCCGCGGCTCTCCTTACCAGACAACGACGTGGTGGCCGGTCTGGCAGGCAACACGTCCTCATCGACCGCAGTGGCGCGGACGGGCAGCGGCGGTGGCCGGGCCACGTCGTCGCCGTCGTCGCGCAGCATCACCCCGCTGGGCTCGACGTCGGCGCTGGCGAAGGCGCAGCGGGAGGGTGCGGGGTGCGACGGCGCGCCCTCGCATTCTGGCACCAAGTTCGGGTCCATCGCTGGGGATGCCTCCCCACTGCCACAGCCACAGCAGCCGCACTCGCAGCGGGGACGACTGCCGGCGCCGGCGTCAAACTTTTCGGTGTCGTCGTCGTCACGCGCGCTGCCTGTCTTCGCGACGCAGACGCCCGTGGCGCAGTCGGAGGAGAACGCCTTTCTCAGCTCCAACCCGATGAAGCACAGCGGCCCTCCGGTGGACGGGGAGCGGCCGGGCAACTCGCCCAACTGGTACGGCAACGTGCCGGTGCAGCCGGAGCAGCTGGCGGCGGTGCTGATGGACGCCGAGGTGTTCTACCGGGAGCTGGAGAGAAACGGGTGGTGCACCATCGGCGCGGTGGAGGAGGCCTACTTGGACTTCGCCGTGGAGGATTCCTACTGCCTCACCTTCTGGGCCTTCTGCCGACTCCTCAACGAGGCGTCTGCGGATGAGGTGCAGGCAGCACTGGAGATGACAACGGCGCAGGCCACCGCAGCCCTGACGAGCGCCGCCGCCGTCGAGGAGCACCGCCGCGCCGCCGCGCTCCGGCAGTTTCAGCGCGTCAACGGCGCCTTCCCGCGCACCTTCAGCCACAGTGGCGGGTGGGAGCGGCAGCTGCAGGTGGTGCCGATGTTCATTGTCTCCGAGTACACGTTTGTGGCCTTCGTCACGGCCTTCATTCACGCGTACTGGGACATGCTGGAGAGCATGGGCATTGACGCGGTGACGCAGCCGGCGGAGCTGCCGTCGATGCTGCTGACAACCCGGTCGACATCGGCCGGCTTTCGCGCCCCCTGAGCCTCCTCTACGTTCTGGGGAGTAGGGCAGGAAGACGAGGAGAGATGAAGAAGGGGAGAGCGAAGTACGGGGTGGAAAAGAATTCAAAAGAAAGTTTATGAGTGAAAACGAAACAAAAAAGGGTTATTAAGTAGTTTACACATACATCAGATGCAGAACGGTATTTGACAATAGAAGTGGTTCCCTTTTTTTCAATCTTTATCTTTTCTACTTGATCTCTCCTTTTTTGTGTTCTTTCACTTTGCTGGGCCAGACGCTGACGTTGCAAAGACGACCTCTTACCGGCACGTCTCCGTGCTGTTCTGTACTGTAATAAAAAAAAAAAAGAGGGGTGAAATTCAAAAGCATAGTAGCTAAAACAGCGTTGCACGCTCCACAATATGATAGCAAGTCGCAGCCCTCTGCTATCACTACGTTGAATGCAAGCTACAAGTCTTACTGTAAAAGTCTTGTCGTTGGAGAGTTTGGTAAGATGTCTTTTTTTGCGTGTTGACCCACGGTCTCGCCACCAAAAAGAAACGAAAGCAATGGACGCATCTCTCTGCGAATCCCACGCGCTAAAAGGTATTGCGACTGAGTCTTTAAATTTAGAAAAAGACGAGAAAGGCGAAAGCCACTACGTTCGTTTAAAAATATCGCTTTTTCCCTCTCTTTTTTTTCTCTTTTCTTTCCTCGTTGAAATTCCGCTATTCATAGCTCTGAGACTTTTTTGTTTTACAGGTTTTTTTTCAAATTTGTGTTGCTACAACACATTTTTTTTTTCTCTGCAGTCGACGTGCTCACGAGATCTCTCCTCCACAACATGTCCGCCGTTAAGTGGTCTTCGCCGCTGGTGCTCAATCAGCTTCTGGCCGTCACGAAGCTGCCACCGGAGATGCAGAAGGCCGCCGCGGCTGCCGTGGCTGCGCACAAGAACTCCTACTCGCCCTACACAAACTTCCGCGTCGGCGCGGCGCTGCTGCACGAGGACGGCAGCGTGACGGCCGGGTGCAACTACGAAAACTGCACGCTGCAGGCCTGCTGTGCGGAGCGCTGCGCCATCGTGCGCGCCAACGTTGAGGGGCGGCGCTGCGCCAACGCGGTGGCGGTGTACGGACGCGGTTACACGGAGGCTGCGCTTGCCAACCCGCCGCCGTCGGACACGCTGTGCACGCCGTGTGGGCTGTGCCGGCAGCTGCTGGCCGAGGTGGCGGACCTGTCGCAGAACTTCGAGGAGTTTATTGTTATTTTGGTGGCCTTTGACACCACCCGCGCCAAGCTGGTTCGCCTGGCGGACTTCCTGCCGGGCAAGTTCGGTCCGTCGGACATCGGCATGGACGTCGCCAGCCTTGCCAAGATTGCTCCGTAAAAAAAATAAGTATGAACACACCAAAAAAAAAACGAAAATAAGATAATAGTGCGGACCATATAATTAACAGCAACACAAAAACGCAAAAGAAAACGATATCTTAAACATTTGTGTCCGCAACCAACTCCGATGGCGCCTCCGCGTGGTCTGCCTCCAGTGCAGCATCGCCAGCACCACTTCCGTTTTTTTTTGTTTTTCGCACGCTTTTCTCTTACTTCTCTTCTTTCAAGCATTTATACTTAGCGTCGCTTTCCCTTTTAAATAGCGTCCAGTTTTTTTTTTTTTTTTTTTATGAGCCGTTGTTGAGTGGTGGAGAGTATTTGATTCGCTGGCAGTCTTCTCTCTCCCTCAGACCGTTTCGAGCGCTTGCCATTGTGTAAAAGAAACAAAACAAAACCACAATTGTGACACGTGCAGCGATATTCAAATAAAAGCTTCTATTCATAAGAGACAAAACTGTTAAGCATGAAGAGAAGACGAGGAACGACTGTTTCCGAGTGAGTTGGACGTGTCAGCTCACTTTTTTCCAATGAGCACAAACGGCTTTATTGTAATGTCGTGCTCCGTCGATTTGACCTGATGTGCGTTTGCCAACTCTCTCTCTCTCTCTCCCTCTCTCGTCCCTATAATTTTTTTTTGTTTCTCTGCCTGTTCAGCAAGAAGAAGAGGGTGAAACTACCAGGCTTTCTTTTCCCGTTTTTTTTTTCGTCCAAGCACTTTTTAAGCCAGCATACTCGCCCGACCTGCGTTTGCTGACAAAAAGCTCTACAGCTCTTCTCCAGTGACTTGCTTAAATGAGCGAACAACCTGTTTCTTCGTCCGTGGAGCCGCAGGTGGTGGCACCGGGCACCGACGTCCCTGCCGATGTGGCCCCTGCCGCTCCGCCTGCTACCGCTGTCGAAACGCCGGAGGCACGCACCACTGCGGAGCCTGCTGCTCCAGCCCCTCGCGCACCCATCACGACCGAAAAAGGTGTCTGCCCAGTCAAGGCGCAGTACTTGCGGCCTGTGCCGGCGCGCGTCAGCCTCGATGCGGAGGGTCGGACGCGGGGCATGAACAAGGGCGCCGCGCGCGAGCACTCCGAGTTTGTGCAAGGCACGCAGCGGCCCACCTGGGAGGGCGAGCAGAACTTCTTCCTTGGCGCGACGCTGCAGAAGATCAAGCAGGCGGTGCGCGACACAAAGCAGCGCCAGCCGAAACAACAACAAGGGCAGCAGCAACAGCAGCAGCAGCCGAAAAAGGAGGAGCCAGCTCCCGTGGCGGAGGTGGCGCCAACCGAGGAGGCGTCGACGGAGGTCATCGGTCAGAAGCGCGAGCGAAGCCCCTCCACGGCGGATACGGCCTGCGAGCCCGTGACGACGCCGGGCGAGGCAAAAAAGGAGGAGAAAGAACAGGAGCAGACCAGCCCAGAGCCAGCAACGGCAACACCCGCCGCAGCCGCAGGTGACGCTGTCGCAGACGCCACGACCAAAGCCGGCGACGACGTCGCCGCCCTGTCGCGTCCGTCGAGCACGCAGGAGCGTCTGCGTGACGTCATTGCGCGGCAGAGCCAGACGCGCGGTCTCTTCACGGACAAGCTGGTGCTCGCTCCGCTGACGACGGTGGGCAACCTGCCCTTCCGCCGTGTCTGCAAGTCGTTCGGCGCGGACGTCACGGTCAGCGAGATGGCCGTCGTGTTCAACCTGAACCGCCTGCAGAAGAACGAGTGGTCGCTGCTGCGCCGGCACGAGAGCGAAGACATCTTCGGTATCCAGTTGGCCGTGTCGCGCCCGCAGGAGGCCGCCACCTTTGCGCAGGCGCTGGAGGCGTCTGGCTTCTCGTACGACTTCCTCGACGTCAACTGCGGCTGCCCCGTGGAGAAGATTGTCAAATCAGGCTGCGGGTGCGGGCTGTGGGAGCGGACGGGACGGCTGCGCGACGTGGTAGAGAACCTTGCCGTTCATCAGAGCCGGCCGGTCTCCATCAAGTGCCGCATTGGTCCCGACGAGGACATGCCGACGCTGCACCGCCAAATTCACCAGTACGCCACCTGGGGCGCTGCGGCCGTCACGGTGCATGGCCGCTCGCGGAAGCAGCGCTACACGAAGTTCGCCAACTGGGACTACGTGGAGCAGTGCGCGCCGCTGACGCCGCTGCCGCTGATCGGGAACGGCGACATTATGTCCCTCGAGGACGTGATCGAGCACCGGGAGAAGCAGCCGCATATCACCTCCTACATGATCGGCCGCGGGGCGCTGATCAAGCCGTGGCTCTTCGAGGAGATCAAGACGGGGCAAGTGAAGGACATTAGCAGCAGCGAGCGGCTCGACATGCTCAAGGAGTTCTGCCGCTGCGGCTTGGCGCACTGGGGTGCCGATGAGCGCGGCGTCATGACGACCCGCCGCTTCCTGTGCGAGTGGCTCTCGTTTTTGCACCGCTACGTCCCGGTGGGCTTGCTGGAGCGCCTGCCGCAGCGCATCAATGAGCGCCCGCCGTTCTACGAGGGCCGTGACGAGCTGGAGACGCTCATGGCGAGCGACAGCGTCGTGGACTGGATTCGCATCAGCGAGCTGCTTCTCGGGCCTGTGGAGGAGAAGTTCCACTTCACGCCGAAGCACAAGAGCAACAGCTATGCGAACACCGCAGAGCCGGACGCCGGCATGGAGGCGGAAGGGTGAGGAGTTGATTCGATGCGTGTTTGGCTTGTGGTTTTTTTTTTTTTCTGTTTGTTAAGCACTAAAAGGCGTGAAGTATATACGCCGTTCACGCTGTAATGCGCATTTAACCGTATCGAAATTTCAATCGTTCGCAATCCAAGACCTTCTTTGGTGAAGCATGCGTTGGAATAAACTCACGGATCGGGGGTTTTCACTGTCGCGCTCAATGGGTGCAAAAAGCTAAAAAAAAATTTTTGTGAAGCTTTCGAAGAGGCTCTCGTTAAAGATCAACGCGATGGCTTGCTTTGCCTCTCGGCGCTTCAAAGAAAACTCGGCTGATTCAGCACCGCGTTCTTTCGAACTCCTCCACTTTGGTTTTGTGTCCTCCCTCTCCTCCCCTTTCAATAGCAGTGCTCCTTCCTCCTTCTCTCCCCATTTTGCCCGTCCTCCTCCCTGGTCATTTAGCTCCCGCACCAGGTGGGCATTCCGGTATTGCCCATTCGCATTTTGTTTTACCCCCCCCCCTCCCTCTCCACACCCACGCAACCAGTCTCGAAACCGTGAGGAGATGCCGAGCAAAAAAGTTCTGCCCCCCCCCCCTTCTGCTCCTCGATGCTTCGTAAAAGGAGGGTCGAAGAAAAATTGGAATCAAATTTTAGAACCGCGTTATCAAAGCTTACCTTCGGCCATAAAAGAAAGGATTTTTAAAACTGCAACATTGATCCATCAACTGCGATTCTGTGAACTTATTTTGTTGGCGGGGTTGTGGTGTATGAGCCGCCGGAGGTAACAAATGAGGACTAGCCGCTTTCTTTGCTTAACGCAGACGTAGAGTTTTAAAAACACCTCCACAACCTCTATCTCTGCACACTTGATTATTGACAACCTGCCTTCTTTCATGTTGTCCACTGCTTTGCCGTGGCTGTCTCGGCTCGTTCTTTGAAAGGGCTCGCAAGGTAGAAATGCCATTAAGAAAATAATCAATTGTCATGCGAACGGGAACCCGTATTGCAACAATTGAAAAGCTTTTGAATACGTGGTTTTGCAAAACCGATTCGGCTCCTTGCTTTTAATTTGAAGAAATTGTTTCTGTCTTAACGTGGGCGTGCAGATCTTTCTGCGGGAGAACTCACAAATGCTTTTGTTTTCTCCTTCGTGATTACTCGCCGTATCTTTTGTCATCGCTCTTATTTTCCCCACTCTTATGACACCTTTTTTCTCATAAAAACAACTGCGCTGCACCGTTTTATCTGCTTTTTACAAAAGGGAAACAAACGAAAAATTAGTGTCTAGTTACAACGCACAAATAATAGAACTGCACAAACATTCAGCTGATCGCATTGCTTTTTCCGGAAATTTAGAAAAGATTATTTTTTTGTGATGGGCGACGACGAAAACAGCATAGCGTTAGGGCTGCAGATGGCTGGCGAACTAGATGGTGCCGTTATCACACCGCCCACGAAGACCAATGGGCAGTACTGGAGTAGGCGAGACAGAAGCCGATCTCCTTCTCAGCCACCAGACAGCCAGAACAAACTGCAAAAGCGCGTGCGCGAATTAGAAAGCGAGCTGGAGAGGTCGCAGAAAATGCTGTGGGCAGCAGAGGACATAATTATCGAACAACGCGCTGTGCTGGCTGAGCTAGCATCGAAAGATCAGAAGCCGCAAACGCGAAAGCAGAAATTATTCCCTTTAGCGGTTCAAGTAAGCGCGCTAGTTGCCTTATGCGTCTGCGTGGGGTACAAGTTGAAAGGATAGTTGCCGAACTATGCTCCTTTTAAAAGGTGTGCTTGATTTCTTTTTTTTTTTTTCCGTCTGCAGAGATTGAACATGACCCACCATTTGTACAGCTTTTTTTTATTTCGTAAAAGCGAAATAATTGTGTTGCTCGTTTAGAGCTACACCTCAAAAAAACTTTTTATTCTCATTAACATTATTTTTTTTCGCGCTCAGATCGCAGCGCTTCTGCAAACACCCAGCTTTCTCTTTCTTCCCTGCATTGTAACCAAAAAAAAAAAATAGAGTACATTCACCAAATTGAATACGCGAAAATAAATTAAAAATCCCTTTTTAACAATCATCAGCGGAAAAAGCATTGAAAATTTTTTTATCATTGTTGCTTCACCAAAATGAGTGACTGAAAATCGTAGGAAAGCATTAACTTAAGGATCAAGTCCCTTTTTGAAAAACGCTTTATATCGGCTCAGTTTTTCAAAAACCACATAGTAGCAAAGACAACAAATATGTGTTTTTAGCTGAAAAACCTTGATAACCCCTGTGCATATTTTCCTCGCCTTCCTCTTACCTCCGATCTCCTTTATTTCTTCATTTTACTGATGCAAACAATAAAAGCTAATCTCTAATTCACTCCTTTTGTCGCTCAATTTTACCTTTTTACTATTCAATTTTTCCCTTTTATACTTTTTGCTTTCTTCAGTTTTTTGTTCCAATCTTTGAGTAAATTTTCTGCTCTTTTTATTTGCTAAACTCTACTTTTCGAAAAAAAAAGCCAAAAAAAAAATGACAGCCGCTACCAAGCGTATTTTCTTTGTTGCCGTTTTGTCGGCTCTCTTGTTGGTAGGTGTTGCTTCGGCACTTCGCGCCACCGAGAGAGTTCCTGACGGGACGTACTGCGGCAATTATGCGAACGGTCTTGTTGTTGGAAACGTCACCATGAAGGCCGGAAGCGATAAATTTGACATGATTATGGTGGGTGCTGGTCTCGATCTGCAGTGCAAGGATGAGACCTTTATTTACGACCCAAAGACGCACCACGCGAAGGTGCCGGGTGCGACGGACCCAAAGGATTGCATTGGAGCCGTGCTCACCGACAACGATTTGACGCTGGATGTTATTTACGACCCGAGCAAGGACGAGATTTTCCTCGACATTGAAATTACCAAAATCGAGTGCGTCAAGTGTGCTTAACTTTTTTTAAAAAAAAATTTACCTCTGAAGGCAAAACCTTCAATGAGGACCAGTGGTCAGACGATCTTATACTATCAATTGTCTGATATAAAACTCTGCTTGTTTTCTTTTGTTTTCTTGTATTGCTCAATTTATAGCTTGCACTTGAAGTAATTTTGTTCTCTGTTCTCCATGAAATCATCCTTTGAAATAATGAAATAATAAAACTAGCAAGTATTCTATACATACGACAAGATAGTGTGAGACGTCGCAATCTTTGATGCAGTGAACAAAATTAGTCACAAATACTCTGACACTTTGTGACGTAACTGATTTTGTGAATTGTGAGCGTTTGCGATGTAAAAGGGTCTTTTGTTGTGCTGAAAAAAAAAGGTTCTTTTACCCACCACTGATAGTGACGGAGAGCGTGCATGCATATTAAACAGCAGCATTCAGCCTTAAATTGCAAAAAGAAAAACTCTTAGGGTTTATTGATTCCTTTAACCCTGCAACTTTTTTTTTACGTCATCTTTTTCCCTTTTCCGCATATCTTCAATTTTATTCACTATTGTCGGGTGTAGTTTGTTAGAGATGATAAGCCTCTGGTGCCACTGCAAACGAGTAGTGTTTTCTTCGTGTTAGCAGGAATTAAAAGAGTTTATTATTATTATTATATCATTTGGTTGTCATATTTTACGGAAAGTCCTTTTTCTTTTCGTAACAGACATACTTACTCCATTGTGCTTTCATTATAGCATGCAAACAAACGCTTTCTCTTCCTTTGCATTCTTTCATTAAAAGTGGCAATTTGAACACTTTTTGTTCTTTTTTTTTTCTGGATTTCTGCGGAAGTCGCACCTCTTCTAGAATTCCAAGACTCTATTTTTTCCCTCCAAACTTTGTTATTTATTCTTCACCTTTTGTTTTTTCCCTTTTTATTACTATTTAAATTTTTAAGTGAGGGGATATGTCTTTAGCACGCAAAATTGACAAGTATCGAGTGTTGAAACGTGTTGCCGCAGAGAACCGCCACCTTCGCTCGCGACTTGCGAAAAATCTCTTCTCTCCACAACCACAGGGACGCGTTCACCGTCATTCACAGCAAAGTATTTCCCAGTCAGCGCCGGCAACTCCAGAATTTCTGCACACGCGTGCCTGCAATTTGAACACACGGCAGCAGTTTGAATCGCGCGTCAGCATTCCGGTCAACCAAAGATGCAAAATTCTAAGCGCCGTGAGCAACGGGGAGACGAAGGAGGCCTCAGAGCTTCACGCGCTGACGGAAGCGCTGCGCATTTTTCCCAGCTCGTCTGAGTGGAACCGGGTAGCCAAATCCTTTGACTCCGACGTGTTTGCAACATTTACGCAGTTGCTTCAATGCTGCGACGCTGCAGCTGCTGTGCATGTTATGCGAAGGGACGTGGCGCACAAGCCAGTATTTACTGGCGAAAAAGCACATACGGAAGGTGATTACTTGTCAGAGTACAAAGCCACTGTTGCACTTGAAGTAGCGTCTGAGAACGACGAGCACACAGCTTTCACTCGAGAGAATAGAAAAGATTTTCTTCATACAGAAACTGAAGCACACATCTATGACCTGGGTGTTGGTGGAGAGTGGACGACGTCTGTTCGTAGCGCCATCAAAATGGCGGTTGGCAATTCTGTTGCTGTACTGGAAGAAATTGCAGCGGAGGAGTGGCGGACGATGGGAAGAGAAGCGGCGACTCTGCTGAACGAGATGCGCTCAGGAGGCTGCTGCACCGACGACTTCGATGTCGCTTATCTGAATGCGGCGCTGGGTGATGAAAAGCATGATTTTTCAAGCGCAAATCATAGAAGTGAGCGTCGAGAGGCTGGGCTTCGTTGGACAGTGAGCGTGCAGCGGCAACAGCCACAGCCCGCGATTTTTTCCTCCCCCTCGGACCGCAATAGCACCGACAGCGACACTCATCGCGAAGCTCTAGTTGAAGTGCTTGGCGCTGAGAAAAATACGCAATGCTCGTCGGAAGGGAATCAACGCGCAAAATGCGTGAAGACGAGTTTGACCTTCAAGACTCTCATTCCTGTCGCCAGCAGAAATCTGCGCTCTCAGAAACGCATAAAATCAACGGATGGTGAGGAGCAGGAAGATGATGGTGGTATTGATTGGGTGCGGCGTTGCCTTGCGGGTGCGCTTCTCATGGGCGTTGCTTTGCAAGGATGTACTCTGCACCGTCGACTGTCGATCTATTCCGTGCGCCAAAAAAACAATTCTACTCGAGGCGAAGCAGGCAGCTGTCTCTCAGTTGACGGGAGAAGTGCTGGCTGTGCGTCGAGCGGATTGTATCCTTCTTTCTGGAAAGCTTTGCCTCTTTTTGCGTGCTTTTCGAACTCGTGCGTGCTGGAAAACACGAGCACATCTCCGACAGACGATAACGACACCTACCTCGGGAAGAAGGCCCTCGCTGCACCAGATTCTCCGCAAAATGTTTGGCATTGTCCCGACGTCGTGGTGATGTTAGCAGAGCTGCGCGCGGAGCTGCAGCTGCCTCACTACAGCTACCCAGTGATTGAGTTTGTTCAGAAAGCTGTGCATGACTCGGCGCGTCGCGTGAGGGAGCTCTCGATGGGTCGGTACGGCGACGTGGACGTCTTCACCGCGGTCCACATTCGCTGGACGACCGCCCAAGGCACCTTTTGCGCCAGTGCGAAGAGCGATCCCGCGAAGCACGCTGTCCCCACTGAAGAGGTTGATGGCCGGCGAAAGTGGCTGATGTGTGAGGATACGGGCTTCTCTCGTGGCCCTCTCCCGCTGCTGGTGGCCGCGGTCTGCTCCCTTTACGATCAGGTGAGGAAGAGGCGGCAGACATCGCTGTCGCCACTGTATCCTCTTATTCCACTGCAGGAACCACACACGCGGCACGCGCTTGATTTCCTCTGCTACTCGTGGTTTGACGCCACACCACAAATACGCTGCTTTGCCATTGGCACGGCGGCGCCCAAAGCTACTGTGCCACCCGCGGGAGCACTTAGCGCCAGCGTTGCGGACGGCTTCACGCAAGCCACTGTTGGCGCCTCCATGACGCGCGCGATGCTTTTCTACGACATTCTGGGTCAGCGTGTCCTCTTCGCGGAGACGCACGCCGCGGAGCTGGAGGACGCCGTGGCGCGACTAAATGAGCTTGCCGTGGAGGTGAATTGCCTTCAGCACGACCACCCCGTTCCCACTTCCGCAGTGCACAAGCGGCCGTTTCGCGCCATAGCGCGGCAGCAGCAGTGGGAGGATGCGCGCCGCGCAGTGAAGCTTGCTGCGCTGCCCCAACCTGCAATTACAGCGGTACCTACCCGCGAGGGCTCGACGGCTTGCTCTCCTTTCTCAACGGAGAGAGTACGTCGTGTGCTGCGGCGCTGCACATGCGCTTGTGGGTCGGAGCTGGGAGCGTTGTGGACTGTGGTGGAAGTGTTGACGAGTGTCGTGTTTGGCGGATTGCACTCCGACGCGGAGACCGTGCCTGAGGTGCTGACGGCCCGTTTCAATGTAGATGTGCATTTGCAGGAGAGTGCGGGGGCTGACAACGGTGAGCTAGAAGACAAGGAGGAGGCGCTTCTCTGGGTGGGTCGTCGCCACGTGCCGTGGAACTCCCGCCCGTTTGGAAAAGAAATCACGCCTCCGCGCGCAGGCGTCGTTGAGCTGCGCTGGACTTGTCCTCAAAGCATGCACATAAAAGGCCAACGCCTGCAAGCAGCGACGTTTCGCTGCCGGGTGGACTCGCTGAGCAGCTGTGGTGGAGGTGGTCGCGTCGCCACGGGTGTCCTGCCGGCGCTTACGCTGCTCTGCCGGGAGGCGCTGCAGCACGTTTACGCTGCGTGCCGGAGCGGCGTGTCGCACGGCGTGGCTGCGAGTTGTCTTCCGCCGCTGGGTGAGGTGCTTGGCTGGTGCGCAGAGGCAGATCCCGTGCTGGCGCGCCTGCGTGACGGCTTCCCGCCTTTCGATGCGAGATTTTACGCCGCGCCGAAGCTGCTGGGCGAGCTGCTGCAGGGCGTCGCTGGCAAGTACGCCTGCTCGTATGCCATGCTGCCGCAGCGTGACACAGTTGCTTCTGCCGCTGCCACGACATGGGCTTCGCCTCGCGTCACGAAGCCGCCTCCACTGACGTCCACGGTTTTTTACGCCTCCACGGCGCTAGACGTGGACGCGCGAATGGAGCAAGAGGCGGAGAGCGGGCCGTGGAGTGCGAGAGGACGTGACACCGAGGCGAGCGGTGCGCCACCCGCGGTGTTGTGCACGTTATTCATCGACAGCGTCGTGAGGAGCCGCGTTGAGTGCCGGTCATCGGCGACCTTTGGAGAAGCGCCGACCGCCTCTGCGGAGATCACCGACAATTTTACTGACGCAAAAAGCAGCCACGTAGTGCTTGGTCGTGGTGTGGGCCGGACAAAGCGCGAGGCGTGGCGCTCGGCAGCGTGGCAGGCACTGCGACTTCAGTTTCCTCGCGCTCTCGTGCAAGTCGAGTTGCTTCGCTCGATGGCAGAGCTGGCCCAGCGTCCGGATCACCTCAACTTACTACGAGCAGAAGTCACGAATTCCTGCGAAGGTGCCCGGCGCGGCGTGCCTTCAAGTGTCGCGACAAGTTGTGAGCCTCCCCCGCCATGTAGCGCTTTACCTGCGTCCAGCGTGGAGTGGGAGTGGACAACGCACGTTGTGCCTCGCAACGTGTCACGGCGCGGCGCGGCCTCACTGGTGGAGAACGAAGGAGACCACCACGACAGCGCTGACTCGACGGTGGTGACATCCACCTGCACCGCCTACCTTATCTGTGCAGATGGCACCCGAGCTGCACCACTGGTAGCGTCCGCCGACGCCGCATCTGCAGCCGAAGCGTGGGTGCAATGCGCGACGGCCGTCCTCCAGCTTGCGAAGTCGGCGCGTCGTGCAACGGAGTCGCCGTCGTTGAGCTGTGAGAAGGAGTGGGGCGGGTCAAGGTTGTGGTCATCGCAACTCCAAGACTCATCTTCTCCGTCTGCTGCTTCCTGGTCGCCATCCACGTGGCACGCGGAGCAGCGCGACTACGCTCGCTGGAGACTTACGACGCACTACGCGAAGAGCGTTTGGCACGCGTACGCTGGGGCGTTGAGCGCGTTTTTGGACAGGGACTGTTACGTGGAACTGATCCACTTTAGCGAGGACGACCAAGTGGGCAGCTCGCGGCAGGAGCGTCGTAGCAAACATGCTTCTCTGCCGGTGGTGCAGTTCCTCACAACGTTGCAGGTACGCGCGCGGGAGACCGACGACGATGCTTGTTTAGAGACGCGACCAGCTTCCTTTGCTACATGGAGTACTACCGCACATAGTGGCGCGGAGCGTGGAGAGCCGGTCAGCAGAGCCGAGTCGCACCCATTTCACGCAGGCGCGGGCGGATCTGCGAGGCTTCATTTCACCCACACGCCTGCGACTCTGCTGGCGCGTCGCGCCACTTCGTCGTCCTCGCTGTCGGACGCTGCGAAGTTCGCGCGTGCGACACGAACGCTGTCTCCGCCTGCACCTGACGCCTCACTTCTGCTTGTCGTCGAGGTGACGATGTGGCTGGCTGAGCTGGCGCAGCAGTGCCCCTTCACAGCGCAGACCTGCCATGAGCTGCGGGGGCTGCTGCAGGCCCGCCTGCGAGACATCCACCGCATCCAACACAGCACGCTGTGGGGGCCGGCGGAGCGGGTAGAGGCGATATTGACAAAGTGGACGGGCTGCCACACCAGCGTGCGCGTTTTCCCTGCAGCCTCCGTGCCTGGGAAACCAGAGGCTTGGGCTGCCGAGGTGCTGCTCCGCATTTCTGTCCGGCACGCCGCTGTCGACCGCCACACGCAGCGCCTCGGCGGAGGAAGCGGCGTCGAAGCGGGGCTGTGGGTGGCGGGCAGTGCGGAGGGCAAGACGAGTGACGACGCGTTGTGGGCTTTGTACCGTCTCGTGTGCGCCGCCGTGCGCAGTGTGGAAAGTGCCGTTCTGTAAATGAAGCTTCCAGTTTTTTTTTGCCTTTTCCTCCTTCCTTAGTTTGTCTTCACATCTGAGCTTTTTCATGCACCGCCATTCAACAGCAGCGAGTACCCCCAACAAGAAAAAAAAAAGAGTTTAGCAGTTTCACTCTGCAATTGAAGCGAACATCTGTATGGTTTCGGCGTTTTGCTGCGCTGTCGTGTCAATTTTGCTTCCTAACTTTCTCTTCGAACACAGCAGCACAGTGCTCTCTATTCTAACCTTTTCCTTTTCCGTTTTGTATTTTTCTTCTTTTCTCCGTATGCTTGGCCGCAATTTTTTGCAGACATAGACACACACATGCATAACACTCACATAAGTATCTAATTGGTGTGCTAATTGCCTCTCTGGCCTTGTTGTCAGTGTTTTTTTTTTTTTTTTCGTGTGACTGCGATAACAGGCCTCGTACGTGTCGCGATGATGGAAGCTCCGCTGCCTGGAGCGTCGCGCTTCCATGTCGTGTTTGGTCGAAGCAGCGGGTCGCGGAAGCAGCGGGCGAAGCGCGAGGGCAGCCTCTCCGTCGGCTACCACACCGCCTCCCTCTTCGACACTGAGGAGAAAACGTGCGTGATGGTGTGCAAGGGCACGGGCGTGACGCCGAACAAAATCTTCTCGCGCATGCAAGCAGCTCGCCGCGGTGCAGGCTGGACGATTGGGACGGAACTGGCTCTGAACGGGTACGACGTGGTGATCGAGGAGGTGATGGAGTTGCATCTGATCCCGTACGACCAGCCCGTGCAACCGGCGCTTCCGGAGTCTAGCATCTCAAGTGCAGGTTCAGGCAAGGACACTGCGGCATTTTCACAACGCAGCACAGGTTTGTCAACCAAAGCGCAACATCTGCTCTCTGTAACAGAGAACAAAAGGGATGGTGGGCCAGCGTTTGCACCTTATGTAAAGACTGCAGTTCCAACGCCAACAGCCGCTGCGCGTTTACACGACGCTTCGACAGCATCTTTTCTTTTCGGAAGGGAGCAGATGGAGAGAGCCGCAATCGAACAACATCAGCATCCGCAAGGAGCATTTCTCGATTCCGCCACTGATGCCGCCAAGCAGAAAGGCGCTTTCATCACCACTCCAATATATTCAGGCGCCGCCAATATCGATACTGTGTGTGCGACGAAGCGTGGGCGGGAGAGTTCCATCGTGTCGACGTCGCTGTCGGGTGATGAGCAACCCCGCCGCCGCCGTCGCTCTGCCGCGTCGATAGAGCGCGAGCTGCGAAGTGGCTATCCTCAGTATTTTTAGCACCAGTGATACGCTCCACTTTCGTATTTTCAACGAGAGAGCGAGGAGGAGAAAACCAGAAAGAATTAACGCTCTTGCTTATTCTAGTCATCAGATGGTTACTTGTTCTGCTTTTTTTTTATCTGCTACATCTAAAACTTGTTTTCATTCTCTCTCAGACAGAATATGCAACAATAATGATAAAAAAAAGAGTAATATGAAATAGAGAAAAGCAACACGTGGAGAAAAGAACACTTTTTCGGTGCTTACAAGTCAAACCACTTTTTTTTTGCCGCCTCAGCGTCTCACATCTTGGATCACAATACATGATGTGACAGAGATTCTGCAGCTCCTCGCGCTGCACTGTTGCTCTTCTACAACTTCTCTCGTTAGCACTGTCATGTCCACTCTCCTTTCCTCAACTTTACTCCTCACTCTCTTTCTTTCTATCGTTCGTTTCTCCTTGGAAGAGCCCCCTTTTTTTCCCCGTGACCTGCACTCAACGTCTTCTGTTTCGAAGCAACTCCATACCTCGCTGTCAGCCAGACAGCAACACACAAAAAACTGTTTTCTTGAATTTTTCCTTTCTTTTTCCAAGTTCCCTGCTTCTTCATATAGTTCTCTTTTTACTCAACACTGCTTCTTTTCTCACCTCTTTGAGCCTTTGTTTTTTCCTACACGCGTTAGACACCTAGACATTTACTCTATAGACTAGACCTTTTTTTTTCAATTTTTTTCTTTTTGCGCAGCGTAGCCGCCGCGGCTCTGCAGAGTTAACATGAACGCGTACTTTTACAGCCACGTATCCCCACTCCCTTCGCACCCACCACGGCCGGTGCATGTGCCCGCGACTGTCGCCGCCACCCCTGCAGCGCAGCACCACCAGCAGCAGCAAAGACACGACCCTCTTAACGAGCGGACGCAGAGTTCTTCTCTTCGCGATGACCCTTTGCAGCCAACGACAACCACTGCGACGCCACGAGGCCACCTGACAGCGGGCATCACGACGCTCCCGTACGCTGCTCCAACTTCACCTGCTCCCCGTGTGCAGGACAGCAGACTTTTTTCAACCAGCTCAAGAGACGAAAGGACAGGCAGCGAGGAGGAGAAGGTCAGCGCGCCGGTAGCGGGAGTAGGACCAGTTCCAGCGCCGTCACAGCGCTTGTCCGCACCTACCGCACCTGCCATGCCGTGTCTTGTGCTCTTCAGTCCACAGGGCCCCCGTCCTCTGGATGGGCTGACTACCACCACCACGTCCTCCAAGGAACTCCCGGCTACCCGCCACGGACCGTTGCGCAACCGCACCAGCTCTGCAAATCGCCTCTCCAATCGAGGGGATCCTCGCAAAGATGGTGCTGCGGCTGGGCAGTGGCGCCGTCCGCCCATCGCCGACGGCATCCGCTGCGTCTACGACCGCGACACCCGCTCTCAGCTGCTGCACATCGCGGCGGGGACGGAGGTCGACTTCTCCGCCTTCATGCGGCTGTCCCACCACCCCCGCTCCTCCGCCGGCAACGCTGCCGCAGTGTCCGCTGCCTCGCACCCGGTGCTGGCGGTGCAGCTGTGCGTGGCCGCCCCCGTACTCACGGCTGCGGACCAGCAGCAGCAGCAGCAGCAGAGGGCTGAAGGTCATACGGGGGTGTCATCGCTGCCGTCCGTCACAGTTTCCCCGCCGGGCAGTTTGTATGTCGAGTTGGTCGTTCGCACAGGAGCTGCGGTGACGTCTTCCGGCGTCGTCGGCAGCGGCAGTGGCAGCTACCGACTTCGATTCACTAACGCCGTGCACAGCGTGCAGCACCACGCCCACCACACTCGATTCCCGCTGCAGTGCGTGCGCACGGCACAGTGGGTGCAGCTGTTCATCGACGTGGAGGGTGTCATGCGAGCCTGTCAGGCGTGCGGTGTGGTGGCGGCGGCGGCGGCCAACACAAGTGCCCATACCGTCTTCCGAATCCATCAGCTGCGTATTGGAACGGCGGCGATGGTGCTGACGCAGGGAGGGGGTGGCGCCGACAGCCACACCAAGCGCAGCAGCAGCAGCGGCGGTGGTGGCAGTGGCGGGTTGTACATTCGCCGCATTGTTGCGGGCCATGGGCTGCCCCTGCCGCCATCAAGCGTGGACCGCCTTCTCCACCCTGCTGGGCAATTCAGCGTGACAGTGCCGCTGCGGGGCGACGACACACGCGATTCGGGTCAGCCGGTGTGGACGCTGCCCGAGTCGCTGCGGCTGCCAGCGGAGGCCGGCGAGAGTTGCTCGGTGTTTGTCCGCACAGGGGAGGAGGACGTGCTGCGTGTACCGCCTGCGCCGCCCCGCGCGGTAGGCGAGCCGCCGTCCACCACGTCATCTCTGGAAAAGGAACAGAGACACCATGCAAGGGAGACGCCGCCGCTACCACCGGCACCTGTGGCGGCCGCGAGACGCAGCGCCGTAGCTGAGGGTGCCACACGCCCAGGCGTGGAGAGACGCCATAAAGATTCACCTTCTTCAGCGTTGTTAGGGCGTCCCGCGGCACCGCTGTCTTCCGGCCCTTTGTCGACACCACCGCTGGCACCACACACGACAGCCGCGACCTCCTCTGGGCTGCGAAGTCCGCCAGTGCATCCACCTCTCGGCGAGGAGGCTTTGCCCAACGCGCAAGCATCAGCAATGACGCATCACCTTCAGCACCCCCAACAAGAACAGCGCTCTGCCGGACACAGGCGACGCAGCGAGGCGCAGAAGGAGCGGCTGCGGCAGCACTTCACCGCCTTGGAGCTCCTCCGCACCCAACAGGCACAACTGCAGGGCCAGCGGACCGCTGTTGCCCACCGTAGCGTGTCGCAGACCTCTTCCTCCACATCAGCGCAGAAGCAGGATTTGGCGGTCAACTCCCGGGTGCCAGCGGTGCTCTCACAACCGTCTTCTTCCTCTGCCTTTCCTTTTGGGGCTGCAGTGAGTGGCGGCGATGCTGCCGCTGCATCCACGTCGTCCCGGTCGCCTTCAGATGCTGAGGTGTTTGTTGTGCGCGAGGTGGCATCCGCGGATCAACTTGCTTCGGATACGCCACACGAAGACGTGTACAACGCGCGTACGATGGGCAGTGCACCACCGTCAATACCATTACCATCAACGCCGTCCCCACAACTACCGTCTCAGCAGCAGCAGCAGCAGCACTACTATGTGCCTGACACAACGGTAGCACCAGGTGCGCCTTTGAACGCGGATGGGCTGGCTGAGAGCGAAAACACTCAAGACGAGAGCAACGGACTTGACGCAGTCTCGCAACCACAACGTCAGCAGTCAGGACGCCCTTCATCTTCTTCCTCTCCTGCTGCTCCCTCAGCAGCGTGGACGGCAACCTTGTTCACCGCGGCAGACAGTGCAGCGCCACCGACACTCGCGGTAACACACGCCCCACGCGCGTCGGTGGCGTCGCCTCCTCCATCGGCCACACCGCAGCTGCGTAAAAGTTCTGACTTTCAAGAAGGTGAGACAGCGGGTGCTGCGGATGGAGACGACAAGGTGTCCGAGGACGCGTCGCTGGCGGTGTCTGACGTGTCATCGTCGTGCTCATCTTCCCTGTCGCAGACCTCGGCAGTGGTGCAGCTCATGCAGGCGATGAGCGCGCGTGTGCGGCGCATCCACGACGTGCTTTTGGAGAATCAGGCAGCTGTGGACAACACGGCTACTCTTGCTACGGCTGCTACTGCTACTGCTGCTGCGGGTGCTGCGAAGAGAGCTGCGCTGGTCAACGCTGTCAAATCAGCAGAGCCCGTCGTGGTCCACACGGAGTCTTCCAATGCAGAAGATGGAAAAGACAAAACCGATGCAACCCCGTCAGCTGTGGACGGGGAAAAGCAGCAGAATCCGCCAACTCGACACCATCAGTCCTCGCAGGTGCCCGGCGCTGCTACGCCGCTGTCCCTTCTCTCTGCTGTGGTGACAACCAAAGGCCGCGCCGGTGCCCCACAATCGGCTGCGTTTTTAAAGGGCAATTCTCACGATGCGGGCGAAGAAGAGGAAGAAAAGTCGGCGGCAGCTCAACTCGGCAACGTCACCCCATCTGCAGCAGGGGACTCCAAGGCAGTGTTAGAGCTGTGGAACTCGACGGAGGTGCCGCTGCACCTGCCCGACTTCGCCTCGCAGCCCTCGCTACCGCTGCCAAAAGACATGAACACTTTCGATCTCGTAACACCACACACAGCTGGGAATCCATGTACGCCAGTTTCTCCTGCCGGGAAAGAAAATGACGAGCACACCACTGAGACCGTCGTCGACGACGCGGAGGGCGACGTCGCCCCGGCCGCACGCGCCGATGTTGCGACAGCGCTGCCCACGCAGGACAGCGCCGCCACCTCGTGGACCTTTCAGTCCGCCTCCGTGGACCCGACCGCGGCCACGACGGCGACGGCCTCCGCCTCCGTGGCCTCCCCTGCTGCCGCGCTGCCACGGGAGTACGACACGACTGCCGTGCCGACGCGTACACAACGGCCCTCCACCGTTCCCCACTCCGCCGCCCTGCCGGCGTCTGCTGGGCTAGCGGATGGAGGGCGCGGAGCGGCGCCCACGACGACGACGACGACGCGAGCGGTGGTGTGGCGCAGACCAACTCCTGCTACTTGTACTGCTGCTGCTGCTGCTGTAGTGGGCCGACCGCTGAGGGCGGAGGGTGGGGCCACGCAGCGGGCACTGAATGATGAGGTGCGGCTCGGCGACGACACGCCGGTGGTGATGCGTCCGCAGCGCACGATGCGCGGAGAGAGCGCTCCGGATGCGGATGCGGTTACTTCATCGGATCAAAGGGACGTGGTGACAGAGAGGGAGCAGCAACGCGCACAGCCTTTTGCCGCCAGCTCCGCGGCTCGGGCGTTGACGAGTGGGGAGGACGCCACGGTGCGCACGCCGCCTCGTGCACCGACGTGGGGTGACACAGCGCATCAGGCGGACAACAACGCGCGCCTTCTTCTTCGTCAGGAAATGGCATCGGAAGCGCAGTCCACGACGGCTCTCAGTGATGCGGCACGAAAGACTATGAGTGCAACACACCACAGCGCCAGTACTATCAGCAGCTTCCACATGTGGCTGCCACACCCCATGCCGCCCCTGTCCGCCAGCCGCGTGCGCTACCCACCGTCCACTACACCGTCCACCAGCGGCGGTGTGCAGGGCAGCACCAGCACCAGTAGCAGCATCCACAGTAAGGGCCACCATCCCGTGAAGAGCACAACCAGCGGCAGCCACGACCACCGTCCCTCGGTGCACTTCGATGCGGAGGGCACCGTAGGAAGTCGCGCACCGCCGCCTGTGGTGCGCCTGTCAGCCGCTGTCCCTTCTGTTGGGGTTCACGCAAAGTCCAGTGCTGTGCCGTTGCCGCTGGCGCCGGCCGCAGGGAAGCAAGTACACCACGCCACTGCTGCTGCTGCTGCTGCCGCTGGTACTGCCGGTAAAGACGCGCAGGAGAGGAGCGGAGTGAAAGGCGAGGAGGGTCGCTACATCTACGACGGCGTGCTGCAGTGCTTTCTTGACTTGGAGACCAACGCGTACGTCGACATGGCGGCGTAGTTGGATAGTAACGAGTTTCCGAAAAAAAGAAAAAAAAAACCAATAACAAACAATGAAGTACCTGAAGGAATTCATTTGTCGAACTATTTGACGACACTTATCTATGGTAAAGGTGGGCTTCTTAGACACGTGTTTAGGGTTAATTTTTTGTAGTTTTCCGCGGTGAGTTTTTGATGTCCACCTTCTCATTCAATACATAGCTCATTGAGGTAAAGTTGTCGTAGTTGATTCCTGGTTTTGCTCCTTGTTCATTCTCCAATCCTCGTCGCTCTCTTCTCCTCTTCCTATTCTTCGAAAAATAAACTATTTTTCTTCCCGTGAAGGGTACCACACACAGACACAGGTAAGGTGTCAGACGACGGTTAGCACCGCTGTAAAGAAAGAAGGAAAAGGCAAAGAGACGTGGGTTCTGCCTACTTTTCTCTTGACCCATTTGAGTACACGCACTCCATAGATTCCAGTACCCTTTTCATCTTCTCCACTTTGTCCCGTGCTCAGAATTAATCATAAATACGGTGTAGCGCATGCCCGCCGCACCACCGTCGCGGTCTGCCAAGAAGGCAAGTGGCGACCCCATCAAGTCGACACACAAGAAAAATCACAAAAAGAAGAGCACTGCCGCTCCCACAGGCCGGGCTCATGGCGCTGCAACATCCGCAGCAGGAGACGCAGCGGCGGGGTCGGCTGCTGCTCTACCCGAGCGAAATCCGAAAGGCGTTCCGGCTCCTGCCGCGGTGCTGATGCAGGCGCTCGGCATTCCTCTCTCTCTCTCCAGCAGCAGCAACAGCAGTGGGGGAGCTCACGAGACAGAGATGACCCCCAGCGAACCGCCAGCTGTGGCGGCAGGCCCCTCCCCGTCCCTTGTGGGTATGGAGGTGGAGGTGGAGACGAAGCAGGGCTACATCTACGCCGGCAAGTTGGCCTCGCTGGACGCCCACTACAACGTCCTGCTCCACGAGAGCCTCGTCCGGCGTGCACGCGACTTCGACTACGAGCGCGCGGCACGCCTGGAGAGGCAGCAGCACGAGGCACGTCTGGTTCACAACTCACTGCAGGGCAGCGCCCTGTACGACGCCGATGCCGACACGGCGGCTTCTCGTGCCGCGCTGCGGCAGGCGGGACTGCCTCGTCCTCGCTACATCGGCACCGTTGCCCTGCGCAGCAGCAACGTCGTTCTGATGCGTTTCGTGGAGCCGGCAGGGCTGCCCGCGGCGGGTAAAGTCGACACGGCGTGGGCCAGACTGCAAAAGTCGTTTGCGAGCATGGCAGCTGCGATCAAGGCGCACCTGCAGCGGGAAAAGATGCGCAAACGGGCAGCGCGGCGGAAGCGCTTGGAGGCCAAGAAGTGAGGGCGACTTTCCATGGAGGTAATTTTGTGGGGTGCGACACTCCAAATTTGAGAGATGTGCAACGATAACCGATTAAATGTGTTCTTTACCTTTTCTTTCGTGATGGCGATGAGAAGAAAAAAGAAAATTGAAAGCCACAAATTGCGCGAAGCGCGTCATCACTAACGTGAAAAATAAAAATTATTGATTTAATTATAGACTGCCATTTTCAACCTCCTGTTTTGTTGTTACAATTACCGCCGGCGGCGATTTAGGTACACAACGGGCGCCGAGCGCGTTGTGAATTTGTAGTGTTTGCTTCCAAACGTAACTGAGAGTCTTTTCACGATGCGTATTTTTGATTGAGAGCTCTTCAAGCGTTCTACTTCAAACTGCTAGCTTTCACCCCACTTCACTTGCTGTCTGTGTCTTTCGACTCTTACCCTTTTTTTTTCTCTCGTCTCCAACAGGTTTTGAGGCTGCATTGAGCATTTCGTTCTGCTCTTCCACAATTTTAAATTTGCAGTTTGTTAAACAGCATTGACACAGCGCAAAAGGTAAAGCCTTCTAATAAAGTGGCCCGGTTTATGATTTGCACACACTGTACCGTTTGAAGAGAAGAGAAATTAAGCGACAACAAAAATCTATACTCGATAGAAACTTTTACATACACACCCTAAAATATGATAGAAATGAAATACACCGCGAATAGAGCGCTTTTTCCCTTTTAAACAGCACACATAGATTTCTTCACAAACCTCTATTCCCAACACCTCTTCTTATAATATCTTTTTTTCTTTTCTCTGCAAAAGTGGTTCTTTTTTTTTTTCCTCGAGAGCTGCGCTTTGCATATCTTTCTTTACTTTATTCCCTTGTAGTACGATGACAGACGCCTTCCCGCTGTTGAAGGCCACGTATGGCAGCTGTACCTGCCCAGTCTGCCTCGACGTGTTCAAGGACCCGGTCGGCTTTCACTGCGGCCACGTGCTCTGCCGTTCCTGCGCCATCCGCTGCATCCAGGCTCGGCCGCGGTGTCCGTTGTGCAACCAGGCCGTTCCCAATGCGCGCCACCTGGTGCCGCTGCCGCAGCTCTCGCTCTTCTGCGTGCTGACACGTGAGGTGGGCCTGCGTGTCCGACCACCACTACCACCACCACGGCAACAGGAAACGCCACCGAAGGGGAACACTAGCGTGAGAACTGCCGGCACCGCCGCAGCGAGTGCGAGCATGGAGGAAAGATTGAGTGCTGACCATCTTCTAGGCAGCTCCCCCACAGCAAAGCTGAGTCACGCACCAGTCGAAGGGGCCACCGATCCAGCTTCCTCTTCTCAGAGGCGTCAGAGACTTCGCTCCCCGCCGCCACCAACATCGGCTTCATCAGTATCATTGCCATCATCATCGGTGTCCACGTCACCGCAGCAGCCGCGGCTGCGCTCTGCACGCACCGAGGAGTACGCCGCGCGTGTCTCGGACTTCTTCCTGCACAGCACCGCAAGCGACACGCAGCGACTGCCCGGCGAGTTCTTCGCCGCCGCCACCGCCACCCGCGCACTTTCCGGGCTTGCCGACACGGTGACCATCATCAACACCTTGGAGGGCGGCAGCAGAACACAACCAGAGGCGAGGGAAATTGATGACGTGTTAACTGCGGCACCCGCGACGGCTGCTGCGGCGGCTGCGGCGGCGTCGTCGAGCGCAACACTGGAGCTGCTGCAGGCCCGGCTGGCGGAGGAGGGGGAGGAGATGGAGAGCACGCCTCGCCTCTCATCCCCTGCACGCGATGCTGTGGAATCGAGACCAGCAGAAGAGCAGCAGCAGCAGCAACAAACAGTGACAAATCTCGAACAGCAGCCGTGGTGGCGGCCGTGGAGGCGTGGCCAGGGCGTCGTGCGCTGCTCCCTCCTCGCCCCGCAGGTGCGTCTGCAGGCCGCCACAATAACAGGGGCTACGGAGCACGCCCCCACGTCCTCGCTATTTCGTGCAAAAGAGAACGACCGCGCGACGGCGGTGCCGCAGAGTCCGACCGAGGTGCTGCGCTTTCACCGCTCCGGCTGCTGTCTGCTGTGCGGGTTGGACGTCGTGCACCGCGCCACTGTGCGTCAGCGACTGCAGCGGCTGCTGCACTCTTCTCTGGCGCAGTGCGACGCGGCGGAGCTGGCGGGGCAGACGGAGGATACGCTGGCGCTGCTGCTCGGCCCACTGTGGGGTGTGCACTGCACCGTGGACACCCAAGCGTCTTCTTCCACGTCCTCAGCAACTGGCGGGGCACTGAACGGGCGTGCCTACACGTGTGTGGACGGGACACGCTGGTTGTCAGAGCGCGGGTGGTGCAGCGGCGGCGAGAAGGGTGGTGGTGACGGCAATACCGGTGGCCCAGAGGCTGTGGACGCCGCTGGGCCACGCAGACCACAGCCGCGACAATCGTCGTCGTTATTGTCGTCACACAAAGCTGATTTGGACGGGCAGTATGCTGTGGCCCATCACAACTGTCTCGCCTGGGCTGGCCTGTTGGACCGCTACACCGACACCGACGCAGAGCCCGACCTTGGTGACAAGAAAAGCGGTGGCGGCCGCAGGAGTTCTGCTTTTGCGGAACAAGTCGCTTCCTCTTACGTGTCCACGACCACCACGCAGGTGCTGTGTATGACGGTGCCGCTGGTAGATCCTTTCCAATTGTACGCCTCGCACGCGTCTGGCCGGGTGGCGCGGTGGCAGCTGCTGGCGGCGTCGCTGTGGAATAGAAGTCACACCGAAAGAGCCGCGTCTGCCGCGCTGTTGTCTCTGGCAGGTGATGCGGAAAGGAGAGTTCAGCTGGGCCCACAAAACGGTACTGTGCCGCTTTCCTCGTCTTCCACAATTCCTAATCCTGTAATAGCGAGTGCTTCGTCGTCTGCATTTTCGTCGTCGCGTACGGCGTCGTGCTGTGCCCTGTGTAAGGAAGCTTGTCCCTCAGCTGGCGCGGATATCTTCAGTGTGGGACTGCGCACCTGCGAAGGGACGGAGAGAGGGGAGAGCAGCTGCGGTCGGCAGTTCCATTTCCCCTGCGCGCTGCTTGCCGGTGCCACGGCGTGCCTTGTCTTCGGCCTCGAGGACAGCCAGAACATGGTGAGGGGCGCAGACGATGTGTGCGCGTGCACGTCTGGTGAGGAGGTGGGGGCGAAGAGTGGGCATTCGGTGGATGTGTGGTGTGGTCCTTGTCGAGAGCGGCACGACGCACGTCAACGCCCCCACACGTCGTGAGGACGTCATCGGCTGTTCGTGTGTGTTTTCTACCTATTATTTTTTCATTATGTTTTGGCTATCGAGAAAGAAAAAAAAAAGAAAAGGAACACTAAGCCTGCGCTTTCATCGAACAGTCCAAAACAGAAAAAAAAAACAAGTCAACAAAAACAAGAGAAGCATGCTGGAGACTTGCGGTGTGAATACGGAGTTTTCTCACCGATTCAAACCGCACCCAAACTCTTGCAGTGGTGATTTATTTTACCGATGAGGATTGAAGATGAGCCACATTCCTGCATTTCTCTATCTCGCGATTGGTGCCTTTACAAACGCGTCGATCTTGCACGACTATTTTTTTGTTGCTGTTTGTTTACTTTTGCACCCTTTGCGCCTCCGTCCCAATCTTCTTTTCGGTTCACACACACACTTTGTCACTTTTTTTGAAGTGCCTGATTTACCAAGTAGGTAATTTTTTTTCCGGCCATCCTCACACACACACAAGACCTCAAGCGCTCTTTATTCGCAGAGTCTTGTAGCTAGATACTTCATCTGCCTTTTTTTTTTTGCCTTCGTTCAGTTGTTGCCGTCATCTTTTTCAAGTTTGACGTCTCTCTAACTACCTTACAAATAGAGTACTGCCATTTGATTTCCTTTCAGGACACCGTTCCACCCAGCACGCACACACATACCCACAACTACATTAAATCAAATCATACAATTCCATCTTCCACGAAGTACTGAAGAAACGGCTGTTCTTGTTTTCCCCTCTGACAGAACATTCCCTTTTTTCTCAGGTCTCGTTCAGATTTCGTCGCATATCAGCTCGATAGTCTCTTCATTTTTCTCTTTTCGTCTTCGCGTTTAACCCCTTTTTTTCGATCACAGCTATGTCGTTCACTGGTGAGGAGCCCTCTGGCGTGCCGCCAGTGCCGCCGCAACCGCCCATGATGGGACCCGGCTCCGCCACGGCTGACCAGACCAGCGTCGTGTCCGGCGGCAAGCTCGGCGGCAAGGGCAAGGGCAAGGGTAAGGGGAAGGGCAAGCGCGGCGGGAAGACGGGCGGGAAGGCGGGTAGGCGCGACCGCATGTCCCGTGCGGCGCGTGCGGAGCTCAACTTCCCGGTGGGTCGCATCCACTCTCGCCTGAAGGAGGGGCTCTACCGCAAACAGCGCTGCGGCGCGTCGGCTGCTATTTACTGCGCCGCGCTGCTGGAGTACCTCACGACGGAGGTGATTGAGCTGTCTGGCGCGGCCGCCAAGGCGCAGAAGACGGAGCGCATTAAGCCGCGCCACCTGCTGCTGGCCATCCGCGGTGACGAGGAGCTGAACCAGGTAGTGAAGGCGACCATCTCCCGCGGTGGTGTGGTGCCGAACTTGCACAAGGCGCTGGAGAAGAAGTCGAAGAAGAAGAGCGCCAAGCGTGCTGCGTAGTGAGGAGCGTGTATATGAAAGAGGCCTTCTTTCTCTTTTTTTTATTGTTGATGGTTTTACGCAGAAGCCGAGAACAGAAGCAGATGCGCAGATTCCGCATAGCTCCGATTGCAACACTTTTCCCTGGCAGCTGGACCACCATCGTGCTCCTTGAATTTTCTTGTTTCCTGTTTTTTCCTTCTCTACTCTCTTCATTCACTTGTGTGAGGAGAACAGAGTGATTCATAGATTTTTGTTTCTGTACAGACCCTGACGTGTGTTCTTCCGTCCTCTTTTTTTTTCTGTCTCCTGCCAGATATATCCAGATTGTGGTGCTCGCATTCAGCAGCTCTTTACCATTTGTTTGTTTTTGCCCCCGACCACCGCACCAAATTGTTCGAAAAACGGAGGAAATAGGACACCGAGGGAGGCCGGAGGAGAGAGAGAGGGATGCAATAAAGCCTCTCAGGGAGGTGCCCAAACAAAGAAAGAGAGAGGTGTGCCGCTGAAGGTCAGATTGACTTTTTTTTGCAACACCTTTTTTTCTCTCTCTGTTCTCTCCTCCACCCGTTCATACTGTCTTTACTGTACGCAACAGTCCTGTTTTTAGAGTTGTATTTGTTTTCGTTTCCGGTTTCCTGAATGCTGCGTTTCGTTATTCTCCTTTCTTTTGAACTTGCTAGGCTTTGCCCTTTGCTTTCGTATTTCTAGTTTCTTTTTCTTTCAATCTTTCTTGTGTGGATGTTAGTTGTCGACAGATCTTCTTTCTTCAGAAGCTACATGTAGAGGCAAACAGCCGAAAAAAAAGTAGACAACTCTATCAGTGCGGTGGCGCTAAAAAAAAAAAAAAAAGATGCTTGTGAACCTTATCACATACTTTTGCATCCCGGCTTTTCTTGGTGATGTCGTTGTTCACAACGCGAACAGGCTGGTCAAAAGTTTATCTTTTGACCTTTCTCTGGTAAGTGTACCGATGGGAGCGCGTGAGCTGCTGTTGCACGAATCTTGAGAACGTCGTTTACGCGCCTCATTCGAGCTTTCTAATATTTGAAAAGGCGGGCTTGACGGAGATGAGCACTACACTCTCACACACAGGGATGAAAATTAATGCATACTTTTTTGGAAAAGAGGCCTTTTGGTGCTTAAGTAGTCCGCGACGTACTTTAGCCATCACTCAACACAAAACTTAAGAACGCGCTTCATGTTTTCTCTCTCAATTCTCACTCCTTTTTTACTTATTTCTCTCTTTTTTTGCTGTTCTGGTTTGTTTTACCTATTTCAGTGAGGTCCTTCGTCGTCGCAAGCGCTAGGTTGCAGCCAACACCCACACATATCCGCACTTCAGTTGTGATCAATCCCTTGAAATCAGATTGTGGTCCACCTTTCTTTTCTGGCTTTTACAGAGACGACCCTTTACATTCAACGTCTTTCTTCAGCTCTTTTTTCTCCTTGTTCGTCTTGTAGGTAGCTTAGTCCATTTAGCCTTCCCTCAATTTTTAGATACTTTTTTTGATTCAAATTATAGCGTGCTCTCTGCTCTGTAGTCTTTTTTGGTTTCCTTTTCTCGCTTCTTCACATTGCGATTTTCTTCCACTGCTGCGCGAGTTTATAGCACGCGCACGTGCTCTTCCCTTACAACTGAACTTAGCTTACTTTTCTTAGCCATTAGCGACCGCATAGCCTTTTACCTTTTTTTCGAATCAACCTCTTTATCTCTCTCTTTTTTTTTATCTCTCTCTCTCTCTCTAGCGCATCGTGCGACAAACGTAGACCTTAGTTAGAACGAAAAGGAAAAATGCTCCGCCTTGCTCAGCTGTCCTCCGCGGTGCTCCGCCGCTCCGCGCTTGCCGCGACCGCCACGCCCGCCATCGTGTCCGCCAGCCCGCAGCTCTACACCAGCGTGCGCGGCATTCACGGGGAGATGCGGCACGTCAACACCGACCACGACAACACGCGTATTCCGTGGGACTTCACGACGGCCAGCTACGAGAAGATCCACAACGAGATCCTGCCCAAGTTCCCGCGTGGCAAGCGCATTTCCGCGACGATTCCGCTGCTGCACCTGGCGCAGGAGCAGCAGGGCGGCTACATCCCGGTGACGGCCATGTATAAGATCGCCAAGATCTGCGAGGTGCCGCCGATGCACGTCTTCGAGACGGTGACCTTCTACTCCATGTTCAACCGCCACCCCGTCGGCAAGTACCACATCCAGTTCTGCCGCACGACGCCGTGCATGCTGTGCGGCGTCGACGAGCTGATGGAGCGGACAATGCGCTACCTTGGCGTCCGCATGCACGGCACCACCAGCGACGGCCTCATCACGATTGGCGAGATGGAGTGCCTCGGCGCGTGCGTCAACGCCCCCATGCTGGTCGTGAACGACTACAGCAAGCCGCCCCACTTCGCGTACGACTACGTGGAGGACCTGACGTGGGACAGCATCAAGACCTTGGTCGAGGACCTCCGTGCGGGACGCCCGTTCAAGAAGGGACCGCAGCGGCCCGACCGCAAGTACGCCGAGCCGGCAGGCGGCCGCACCTCTCTCTTCTTCAAGGAGCCACCGGCGCCGTACTGCCGCGATATCGATGCAAAGCCGGAGGAGAAGAAGGCGGATGCCGGTGCCAAGAAGTGAGGGGGACAATGTCTGCTCGCTTCGCATCGTGTCATGTCTGTGTGGTGTGTCTGTGTGGCACTGTTGTTGATGCGCAGCGCAAACCGATAGTAGGAAGGTTTTCGGTGAGGAAGGAGAGAAAAGCATACGGAGGTGTGCGAAAACATGGTGTTTGCGCGTGTGTTTGTTTTTTGGAAAAAAAAAACCTCCCTTCGTTTGTTTCTTTCAAACTGCTCTCCGTGCGTGTAAAGTCGCGGTATTAGACCTAAAAAAAAAACCGCATCGATTTATCTTTTACTATCGAATACGTTTGCGTTGAACCTTTTTTTTTTCTGTCTCAGTGTGTGTGTGTGTGTGTGTGTGTGTGTGTGTGTGTGTGTGTATGTGTGTGAGGCCTTTCTGTTTATGTGTGGATGTGCGTGTAGCTGCTGGTTTGTCGAACGCGCACGGCTGTGAATTTATCTTTGTTTACTCGCAACTATTGCAAAAAAAAAAAAACGAATAAAATCGTGTTGCTTTTTTCGGGGAGCACATAGAAAGATCGGAAGGGGTTGTGATTGCAGGTCGGATGTTCACTACAACTTTAAATGTGCACATCAGTGATGCTGAGGAGAAGATAAGGATACAAAACTTATTTGCTGGCTTTTGAGAGCGCATGCATGCTCCGTTGAAAACATTTTTTGTTGGCTTGTAGTTGAGTGACCTCCAAAACCTCTTAAAAAGGGCAGGCTTGCTATTCTGCGTGATCATCTGCGCAGTTTTATTTTCCTGTCTTTCTTTTGTTTACGCCAGTAGTTGACAGCAAGAAATCAGATTCCAACTCCATTTGCTTTACACCTTTACGTTTCTTTCCTTCTATTTCTTCTTCTCTACCTGACATTTTTTGTTTTGCCACGCGAAGCACTTCCAAGAACAACGACAACAACAAAAGAAGTGTTGAACCCCCTTCGCGCGCTCCCATGTCCATACCAGCGGAGGGCACCACGGAGGGCGTGTCTGATATCATGGCAGCCATCCAGCGCGTCCTGGCCGAGCACAACGTGAGCGATGCCCGATTTGTGCTCGAACTCCCCAACGCAGCAACGACGACGACAACAACAACTGCCACCGAGCCGTCCACGACGACCACCCATGGAGGGGCAACTTCTCCCACCAACGCGGCACCGACATCAACGCCGGCCTCCACCGCGTCGATGAACGCGGCGCTGCTGATGAAGCTACAGGCCACCCCGGCAGCGGCGCCACCGGCACTGCCAGCGCACGACCGGCCCCCGCCGCGGGCCCGCTGCGCTTCTGTCGAGCCCGCCGTGACGCCCTCCAGCCCCGCCCACCTGTCCACACCACCCCCGGCACCACCACCGGCACCACCTCAGCCAGCACCTCAGCCGCCACGGCCGTCCCTGCAGACGGTCAGCTCAGCCGATCGCAGCGCTGCCCAGCTGGAGAGCACCGCCTGCCTCGACCCCGTGCCATCGTCCACGACAGGATCAGCAGCAGCAGCAGCAGCAGCGGTGAATGTAGTGTCCGACAAGGCGCTGGAGGCATCGCTGCTGTCGTCGCTGCGGTCCGCAGACGGGCAGCCCGCAGCAGCAGTCGTAGCAGCGTCGATGCCCTCCGCAGACGCGGCCGCGTCCTCCCACGGGCAGCCGTCCTCCACGCCGTCCCCACCGTCGATGGCTCCTGCGACGGCGGCGCAGCGGGCGAGTCTGTCCAAGGAGCTGGCGGAGCTGCAGCGGCTCTCCACGGAGGTGGCGCACGACGTCACGGCAGCCGCAGACACGACCAGCTCGAAGGAGGCGCTGCAGGCGTTTGTGGGCCGCAGCGCCATCCTCGACGACCGCCGGAAGCGACAGTCGGCGTCGCTCGCTACGACCTCGCACTGGTCCCCCGCGTCCGGCCTGCCGCTCTTCCCTTCGCCGCCGCCGCCGTCGGCCCTTCATATCACGTCGCCTGCCAGCCACCACAGCACCAGCGTGAACCTCAACAACGGAAACAGCGGCAGTGGCGGTGGCGCTGGCGGTCACCGGTCGTCGCTGCTGCCACACCAGCCCAGCCTGCTGAGCAGCAGCGGCGGCGCCAACGCCACGAACACGTACGGCGGCAACAGTCCGGGCAGCTTCGCAATTGGCAGCAGCACCGACTCGCTGACACCGTCTCGCCCACCAGGGTCGCAGCGGCGCAGTGTCGTGCTCGTCTCCTCGCCTGACCGCGGCTTCACAAATGGGGTCGGTGGGTCGTCGTCGGGCCTCGGCTCCACGCGCGGCAGCGGCAACACCGGCAGCGGTGCGAATGCGAATAGTGGCGGTGGCGGCGGCCCGGGCTCTGTGCCGTCCGCAGGGTCGCTGCCCTCGCTGGTGGTGGCGAAGAAGTCCGCCAAGCCGGGCCGCACCCCTGTCTTCAGCATCCTCAACAAGGAGAGCAGTCGCCTGGTGGAGAACAGCGCCGCGAACAACAACACAGGCACAAACAGCACCTCTCACAACACCAACAACAGTGGAGCTGCGGCGGCGTTGACGGGCAATGCGAACAACAACAACAACAACAGCAGCAGCCTCAGCAACCACAGTGGCGCCAGCAGTGGGGCGTGCACGCCGCGGCCGCTCACACCGGCCAGCAATAAAGGCACGGCGTACAACGGCAGCGCCAACCCCAGCAGCGGTGCCGCCGCCTCCCACCACTCCCGCATGAGCAGCGTTTCCCTCATGGCGGACGACCGCAGCCCGCCCTCGCCGGTGTACGCGCCGCTGGTCGGCACGGCAGCCGAGGAGCAGGCCAGCCGCCGCCCCAGCATCCTGGTACCGACGGGCCAGTCAGCCCACACACGCCTCTTCAGTCCGCCGGACAGGGCGGTCAACAGCAGCAACAACGTCAGCACGACAGCCACGGGACCGTCACCACCGCCGCCGCGATCTCCGTTGACCACTACGACAGGCGCGGCCGCGGGTGCGTCGCCGAACAGCGCGTCGCCGCTGCTGTGGACGGAGCAGAGCCGCGAAAACACGCGTCGCGCGCTGCAGCTGCAGAGTCAATCCCGCCTCTCCCAAACAACGGAGACCCTCCCCGGTGGCGGTCTGATAAGCCGCCTCCACAACCCGCCCGGGGCCACCACCACCACCGCCGCCGCGGCGAAGCACAGACGCCTGTACAATCCTGCCCTGGCGGCTACGTCAGCGCACCCTCCGCAGAACTCCGCGACAACAACGTCCCCCACGACACCGGCGTCGCCGCAGCGTCCATTGCCACCGCCGCCACCACCAGTGCCGCAGCCGCCCGTGCTGCACGCAGGACCGACATCGCCAGCACGCGCAGCGGCCACGTTCCCTGCCGTCGCGCCCGCCTCTTCTCTCGCGTCATCTCCGTCGACCAGCGGTGCGTCGTCCACCTCGCCCAGCCGCCCGTCGCTGCGGGAGATGTTGCTGGAGCAGCAGCAGCTGCAGGACGCGAGCCGCCGTGGTTTGGAGGAGCACACGAAGCTGATGGAGGCGGCCCACGTCGTGCGGCGCGGCTCGGCGGCCAGCCCGACCAAGTCCGCCTACACCATCCGCCCGTCCTCGTCCAGCACGGCGTCCAACTCGGCCACGGTGCCGGCACCGACGCACACGTCGCCACGGATGGACGCTGCGCGGAATGCCGGCATGGCCACCAGCAGCAGCAGCACGACGAGCAGCACCACCAGCAGCCGCACCGCAAGCCAGCCGCTGGCGCACACCCCACGCGGCGCCGACCTCCTCAGCAGTGCGAGCACGAGCAACAACACCAGCAGCAAGCGTGGGGGCGGCGGGGGTAGCAGCAGCGTCATGACGGCGCCGCCTCCCACAGCGGCCGTGACAGCGGCATCGCGCAGCTCCAGCACGTCGAGCGGGATTCAGGTGGTGAAGTTCACGCTGCCGCAGGAGGGCGATGCGCGGCAGTCGGCGGTCCAGCAGCTGTGTCGCAGCCCGTCCGGCAGCAAGCATGTGGACAGCAAGGACCGCTACATTGCCCTGCTGGCGACGCAGAAAGAGGAGCTGGCCAGCAAGGAAGAGAAGGAAGGGGGATACAAGGAGCTGCTGTCGCGCGCTGTAGAGTACAACCGCCTGCACCGTCCGCAATAACTAAAACTAATTCGATGCCAGATGTATTAATTTGACGAAACGCACAAGCATTCTTGTTTGACTAAAAACTTGGAAATTATGTCCCGTAATTAGGTTAAAGCAGCTCTTCTGCCAATACTGTCTTTTGCACCTTTTTTTTTCCTTTTATGTGCTTTAATATGTGGTGGTGCGCAGTCGTAGCACCTCTGCTAGCTCTTCATCCCTGTTTTCATACCCCAGGGTTCTTTCTCTTGTTCTTGAACCTTTCATGTACTATTATCATTATTTCTTTGATCCAAACTATTTTACCTGAGCGTGTCTATTTTGTGAGTTGACGTTCAGGTCAACAGCGCTGCACATACACACACACACGCGATGGTGACCGCGGATGATGTATACGTACTTCTGACAACCCGCCTTGCTTGTTCCTATTTTTTTCTCCTTTTCTTAGTTCTGTTTGGAACGCTCTTTTGGTTCAAAGAGCTTGCTTGTAATACACAAAGCTTTTTCTTTTTGGAATGCTGTTTTATTTTTCTATTATACAATGTTTTCAGTATTGAGCTTCCTCAAGGAGTTTGTGTACAGTTTGTGTCTTCACACTGAAAAATAATAATAAGAAAATACGCAAACAATTAGACAGTGGAAAAACAATTAAATGATTTTTGTTTGTCTGTTTTTCTGCCTCGTCAGTTCTTCTTTGCATCTGTTTGCTCTCATAATTGCACCACGGCCAACCTGCCCATGCACATCATCCCCGCTCTTCAAATCTTCTCTTTCTTTTTTCTTCTCTTCCTCAACGTTTCCCACCGAATTATTGCCCTTCACAGTTAGTCCGCTCATTTATAAAAAAAAGAGAGCTCATTGCACTTTATTCCCCTTTTCACCACTCCCTCTTTCCCCTTTTTCCAATCATGCCCTCGGAAAACCCCAACGCCCACGTGCTGCCCACCGTGCTGGACGCTGTCGGCAACACGCCGTGCATCCGCCTGAACCGCGTGCCCCAGAAGCACGGCATCAAGTGCGAGGTGGTCGCCAAGTGCGAGTTCTTCAACCCCGGCGGCAGCGTGAAGGACCGCATCGGCAAGCAGATGGTGCTCGACGCGGAGAAGGAGGGCCGCCTGAAGCCCGGCTCCGTCATCGTCGAAGCCACCAGCGGCAACACCGGCATTGGTCTCTCCATGGCGGCGGCGGTGCGGGGCTACCACATGGTCATCACGATGCCCAAGAAGATGTCGCACGAGAAGGAGACGACGCTGCAGGCGCTCGGCGCGGAGGTGATTCGGACGGAGACGGCGCTGCCGCACGACCACCCGGACAGCCTCATCGGCGTCGCGCGCCGCCTGCGCGATGAGAAGGGCTACGTGCTGCTGGACCAGTACACCAACCCGAGCAACCCGCGCGCGCACTACGAGTTCACCGGCCAGGAGATCTACGACCAGTGCGACGGCAAGCTGGACATGGCGGTCATCAGCGCCGGCACCGGCGGCACCATCACCGGCATTGCGAAGAAGCTGAAGGAGCTGCTGCCGAACGTGATCATCGTTGGTGTGGACCCCGTCGGCAGCATCATCGCCGACCCCGAGCACCCGGGAGAGTCCATCCCCTACCAGGTGGAGGGCATCGGCTACGACTTCGTGCCGGACGTGTGCGAGCGCCAGTACGTCGACCGCTGGGTCAAGACCCGCGATCAGGAGAGCTTCGACCTCGCCCGCGAGCTGCACCGCGAGGAGGGCCTCCTGGTCGGCGGCAGCAGCGGATCGGCGATGGCGGGTGTGCTGGAGGCGGCCAAGGAGCTCGGCCCGCACCAGCGCTGCGTCGTCGTGATGCCGGACGGTATTCGCAACTACATGGCCAAGTTTGCGGATGACAACTGGATGATTGAGAAGGGCTTCGCGCAGGGGGAGGTGACCCGCCCGACCTACGAGACGCTGCAGGCCGAGGTGGAGGCGCTCAAGGCGAAGCTGGCGAAGTACGAGGGTGCTGCCCAGTAAGAAGGGGTAGAGGAGAAGACTTTCGTTCTCACCGCGACCCAGTACCTCTCTCTCTCCCTCCAATGAGCATTTTCGTTTTATCTGTGCTAGTTAGCTTCTCGTTTCCAGCTACACAGAAGGGGGGAGAAAAGAAACGTCCTCTCATCTTGGGCGTTTTGCGTACCTCTCGTGATCTCTGCAAAAGCTTTTCATCGGAAGGGTGAAAAGCGAGCATCGGTGCGCTTGCTCGGAATAATTTGTTACTTATGTGTGTAATGAGCTTAGTTTTGCAAACGCTACTATTATCTCGTCGACTGCTCTTGTCTCTAATGCGTGTTTCTTTCATATAGCCCATCATCTGAACAGATTTTTTTTTTCAAATTTCTTCATGTTTCGTGTGCTTGATTGCAGCGCGTCCGCTTTCTGTTTGTAGAAGGCGCTGTCTTTTTTTTTTTCTTTCTTCATTCCGTTTTTTTTTTTTTGCTTTTCTGTACAGTATATGCGTTCTCATCGTCTTCTCTTCCTTCTCTCTCTTCTGGCTCCGGTGACGGAGGTCTTCCACGCCACTCTCTCTCCATCTCTCCCACTTTATTAATCTGGTTCGGCCCTTCCTCTTGCCCTTTTAAATGTTTCTCTCCTGTTTCCCTCTAACTTGTTGCGGCTCCGCAGTGTACGTACATTTGTGTGTTAGAGTGTGCGTGTGCGTGTCTGTTTTTTTGTGTCTTCGCGTAAGAGTATTCTATTTTTCTTTTCTTCTGTGCTTAAAAAAAAAAGAAGGGATAAAGAGGATGGTACTGACGAGCGTAGTTTGGTTGTTACCTCTTTTTGTTTTAGTACTTTGAAGTTGAGGGTGAAGATGGTGTGAGATGAGGTGTCTCAGGAAATATGTGTATAGCTCCTGTACGTCTCACGCTGTCTTTTCGCCTTCCCCCTTTCTCCTTTCTTTTTCTCAATTCTGTTCTGCCTTGTTGACGCGAGTAGTGACTGTACCTCCACGTGTGTTGTGTGTTTGAGTTTCTCCTTCTTCCGATTGTTTTTCTGCTTTTGTTGATTGTCTCATCTTTTTCGCTGTCTCACTCTCTGTTTTTGTTATCAGTGCACGTCTGAGAAAAGGTGTTGTGAAAACAGCATCGCTGTCTCTCTTGCGTGCACTCTTCAGCAATGTGTGAGGCGTCAACTCTGCCCTTTGCAGCTGACCACGCTTGGTTGGAAAGAGCAATTGAAAGGGGTTGCGACTCACTTCGCAGGAGGAGAAAAAGAAAAAGAGGAGTTGTCAGCAACTGCCGAAAAAAGTATACAACTTGGTCCTGAAACGAAGAGCACTAACATTGAAAGAAGTACAGAAGCATACTCAGCGTGTCAACGCAAGGCCACTTTAAGGGGTACACCATCAAACCAGCATTGAAAGCACACACACGCACGCTATGAACCACTTTCGTCTTTTCATTGTTTCCAGTGTCGACCTGCAAAAAAAAAAAAACCGAAGCAACTCAGGGGGAAACGCCTAATTAAATAGGAGAGTAACGCAATCGAGGAAGGTTTAACGACGTAAATGGGGAGCGAGAGAAGGCATTTAATTGAAAACGGGAAGATAAACAATTTAATTAATGAGAAGGAGAGACGCTGCATGAGACGCTCGCGAAAAGCAAGAAGGTCCCATGGAATGATTAGGGAAATGCTGCTCTCAGTCACGAGATGGCTGTTCACTTTACTTGACTAAAAGGGGCGTTGAAACAAAAGAGCTGATTGATTGTATTTTAACTTTTTTTTTCGTTCTCGTTTTCGAAACCACAGTTGTTTGCGTCAACGTTCAGGTTTCTTTTTCTTTTGGTTTTCCACATTAATGTCCTCGTTAATGGCGCTATAGTGCTATTTCACCCTTTTTTCCTCTTTATTGTCCTAGATTCTTCTTTCTCTCCTTGTTTTAGAGAGCGGCGGAGTGAGGGCGTGACAGACAGCAGAGTTCTGCGCGCGCTCGCACTGCATTTTTTTTCTCTGATTCATCACTATTACCACCTACTATTACTATTGTAGCAAGCATGACACCCTGTAGGGTGGCCATTGCTTCTCTTTAGTCCCTCGTTGTTTTTATGTTCTGGGGAGATTCGAGTCCTGCATCAAAGCTATTGCACGCGTCGCTTAAGTTCAACAGTTGCTGTTGCAACCCATGCTAAGTAGACAACCTGTCCACAAACAGAAGAAAATAGAAGCAAATGTAAGAGTGCAAAATGAACATCGGTTTCACGAGCTGCACTTCAGTTCAGTCTCTTTTCTATCAGAGATGAAATTGATTTGAAAGCAAAGGCACGGGGATGCAGCTGATGCTATAGCGCCAATCGACTACAGGCCAGTAGGTGCTCAGTTTTACGATCGATTTTTTTCTTTACTGTGTTGCGCTCCATGTAGTCTATCACGGGTATTACCTAATTGTTATGACAATCAGCAGTGCAGCTGCGGCAAAAAAAAAAAGGCATTTCTTCTTTTTCCATTCACAGTTTGTGGTTCTCTGTTTTGTAGGTCTCTCTGCACAGCTGAGCGGGATCAACAAAGGAGACAGACTGGGCGGGCCGGGCTGGGCTGCTGTTGCTTGATTGTGTAGTTCTGTCATTCGCAATGCTGTTCCAGCGCTGCTTCTTTTTTTCCCCCTTTTTCTCTATTTTCTTTTCAATTTATTTGTTTTCCCCGCCAACACTATCACCTTGAACGTTGTCTTCCATCCATTCGTGTCAAGCGCTCCACTTTGAGTGCATTGTATACACTTCTGCTTCTACTCCCGTTCTGCTTTTTCGATTTTCTTTTGAGCGCGAAGCAATTGAATTCTCCTTTGTTCCCGTTACTCTTCGACCCTTTCTTAAAGTGTATTGGATCTTTTGATTTTTTTTTTTGTTGACACTCTGTGGCATTTCACCTGACAAAGCTATTTTTCCTCGTGTTTTTCCTTTGTCGCGGATGTCGAGCCAGAGCAGCAGCAGCCCTGGTGCGGCGCTCTCCGCCTCCGCCCACTCCACCATAAAGCTCGAGCGCGCGGACAACACGTTCGCTGGAACTGACCGTCAGCGCTCCCCGTACGCGAGCCAGCCGTTGCCGTCCACTTACGCGCCTATCACCTCCAGCGCGGGCCTTCACACATACACGGATGTGCAACGGCCACTACCCGCCACGGATAGACGCGGCTTCGTCGTGTTGCCAAACCGATACGTTGACGCAGCGCTGGACACAGAGGATTCGACCTCGCGAGGCGTCCTGCGAACTGCTGGACAGGCCAGCTCACCACCTTCCGTCCTCGCGAGACACGATGGCCCGCACGTGTTCTCGCACGTTGACCAACTCCCGTCGGACGTGGAGGATGCGCAGTCCGCCGAGGCGCCCCTCAGCGATGCCGGCCTGCCGCACATTCCGAGTCGGCAGAGCGTAGGGAGTGAAACGCTGGAGAGCGCCGACTACCACAGTCTCAGCAGCCCGGCCGCCCTCGCCCCTTCCGTAGACGACATCATCGCCGGCACGGAGAGCTTCGCGGCGGAGGCGGGGCAGCCGCCACACTTCTCCTCTCCGTCTGCGTCACCGCCGACGTGGTCACCTACCGGAACAACATCGAGTGCGTGGAACGCCACGGACGTGGCCGCAGACGCCACAGCATCAGCAGCTGTGGCGGTGGTGGTACCGGCGGTGCAGGTTGTGGTCGCCTCTGCAGGCCGGCACGCAGCTGCGCTGTCGACCTCGCCGGCCTCCGCGTCTGCGCCACCGCCAGCAGTCCGTTCCTCCTCTTTGCAAGGGTGGCCGTCCGGCAATCCGCAGGTCGCGGCAGACGCGCAGCTGCTGAGCAATTCTCGCGCGCCGCGGCAGTCGCGATTTCCTTCGAACCACCACCAACACAGCGGCGGCATCTCCACTACTGGCAGTGTCGCGTACAGTAACGGTGGTGGTGGTGGTGGTGGTGGCCCCGCTGACCAAGGTGGCCGCTCTCCCCCACATGCCGGCGGTGGAAATAGTAGCCCTAGCGCCGGTGGCACAGCGACGTATGGGGTGGGAGGAGGCGGAGAAGGAAGTGTGGCCCGCCGCCCAGCTGACGGCAGCGGCGGTGGCGGGGACGGCGGCTTTACGCCACTGCCGGAGCACCCGCTCTACTACCAGCCCTTCAAAGACGAGGCGCCGGTGTGCGCCGACACGACCGCCTCCGCCCCGGACTGGGTGCTGCTGAACGTCGGTGGGCGTCTTATCACGACGACGGTGGCGACGCTCACGGCGGACCCGGACAGCATGCTGGCTGCCCTCTGCGCCTGTCTGAGCCCCCCGCCGCCGCCCCAACGCGGGCGATCCGTGGGGAGAGGCGGGGCGGCAGCCATGCGAAGCAGCGCTCATCACCACAACACCACCAGCAGCAGCAGCAGCAGCAATCAACTCACCGTCGCTACGGCTGCTCAAACTGCAGCAGCGGTGCCTGTTACGGCGAGCACGTCCATCGACGGCGAGGGGGATGGCGACACGCAATCCCTCACGCAGGAGCACGCCAGCGGCGGCGGCGGCGGCAACGCGCCATCGCACCCGTCGGCGGAGGCGACGTCAGTGGACGGCAGCTGCGGCCCGGCCAACGCGGACGGCGACCACTCCAACCCTTCCCCCGACCCTCTCCAGACACACCTCCATCGTCACACCGCTGCTGTGGCACCACCGCCGCTGCAGCCCCTCATCCCCCCACCACCCCCACCACCGCCCTCCCAGCCGCCACAGCAGTCCCCGCAGCTGTCAGGGCAGTCTCCGGTTCCCGCTGTAGCGCACACGGCTCTGCGTGCGTCGATGGCTCCCCCTGCGCCTGCGCCTGCGGTGGGCGGTGCGGGGGAGGAGCGGGACGGCGAGGTGGTGAACCCGCAGCAGCCCGTCTCCGCCGTGCCCCTCGACGCGGACCGCCACAACGCCATCTTGCTCGACCTCGACGCCGACTACTTCATGCCGGTGCTGAATTACCTGCGCCACGGCGCGGTGATGATTCCGCCGTACATCAACGTCGACGGCGTTCTCGCCATGGCGGAGTACCTGAACGTGTCCGGGCTGGTGCGGCTGCTGCGGCGGCCACCGATGCCGCGCCGGGTGCTGCTGTTCAGCTGGGGCTCCGGCAGCAACGGGGAGCTCGGCACGCACGCGGTGCGCGATGAGCCGACACCGACGATGGCGCAGGTGACCCCGTTTGGCGTGCGGGTGCGCGAGATTGCGCTGGGAGCCAACTACAGCTGCGCACTGACCGACAGCGGCCACATCTACACCTTCGGTAACGGAGAGTGGGGCCAGCTGGGCCTGGGCAGCGGGCTGCCGGGCGGCCGCAGCAGCACAGGGATGAGCGGCAACGCGAACAACACAAATACCAACAACGGCGGCGGGAATGGTCAGGACGGCAGCGGGGCGGAGGTCGCCGTGGAGCTGCTGATCCCACGCCGCATCCCCCTCTTTGAGCAAATTCCGGCAGTCCACGTCGCCGCCGGCTACGCCTTTGCCATGGCGATCGTCGAGAACTATCACGTGTACTTTTGGGGCAACAACAACCACGGGCAGAGCGGCCGCGGCCGCAACTTCTTCGACCCGCACACGAAGAAAGTCGACGCCCCGGTGCTGGTCGAGACGCTGGAAGGCAAGCGCATTATTCAGCTGAGCTGCGGCAGCTTCTTCGCCCTGGCCCTCAGCGAAGATGGCGCACTCTACAGCTGGGGCCTCGTGGACTGTGTCGGGCTCGGCACGCCGGACGAAGTTGAGCGCCGCTACCACGCCGTGTTGGGCGAGTCCTTGAGCAACGAGCGACGCAGTGTCGTGCTGACGCCGCAGCTGGTGACCGTGCGTGGCCGCCGCCGTGCCGGTGCTGCAGCCGCGGCTGCTGGCGGCGGCCCATCGCTGGTGGCGGAGCGCATTGTGCGCATTCGGGCTGGGCAGTGGCACAGCGGCGCCATCAACGAACACGGGGAGCTCTTCACGTGGGGTGTGGGCTACCAGGGCCGGCTGGGCCACGGTTCCAAGACGCCCGCCTACGTCCCCACGCTGGTGCAGGGGGCGCTGGAGGGGCAGCACGTGGTGGACGTCGCCTGCGGGTCCTTCCACACGGTCGCCCTCACGGCAAAGGGCGACGTCTTCTGCTGGGGCGACAACGCGAGCGGGCAGTGCGGGACGACCGCCAACAACCCGGACGCCTTCACCGCGCCCTACCGCGTCGTCGGCCTGGAGTACGTCGCCGGCGGCGTTGCCCGCAGCATCGCGTGTGGCCGCCAGCACACCGTCGTCGTCATGGAGGGCCCGCAGCCGTGGTGTACGCTGCCCTGCTGCCAGGTGGACGCGGGCGGGCGACCGGCGCACTCGCACGCGCAGGTGTACTGCTTCGGCGAGGTCACCCGCACAAACAACGGCGCGAGCGGCGGGCCGGGCGTCGCGGGGGCGGTGGGCAGCGGCGCGGCGGGTCGCGGGGCGGCGTCGGCGGCGGCGCTCGGCATGCCGATGTCCGCGCTGGGTGCGAGCGGGCTGCCCGGCTCGCCGAGCCACAGCCCCTTCGCGTCGTCGAGCACGCCCACGCCGTTTCTGCCCTCTGCCTCGGCCCACCCGTTCGGCTTCCGCCCGCTCCTCGCCGGCACCGCCGGGCACCACCACCACCCGCACTACCAGCTCGTGTCGGGGCTGCAGTCGGTCGATGTGCGGGCGGTGGTCAGCGGCCTGCACCACACCTTCGCCTACGTGGAGGAGCTGATGGCGGACGACGCTGCAGCGGCACCACCGCCCGGTAGCGCCTACACGCCCGTCTACACTTCTGCGTCACCGGCGCCCTTTTGCGGCCAGGGCAGCTCGCGGCACCCGTACACGCCGCAGCGCGATGCCTCGCCGTGGTGCGGGTCGGTGGCGGCCGTGCGCGGCGTCGAGTCGCTGGCGAGTGCGCGTGCGTGCCACCGCAGCGCCGACCTTGCTGGTCGTCCTGGTGGGGCAGTGCCGCAGTTTTATCCTCGCGGTGCCTCGTCTGGGCCGATGGCTTTTTCTCCGCCGGAGTGGGGGCTGAGTGGGCAGCGCGGCCCGCCTGTGCCGCCGCACCTGCCCCCCGATGCCGCCATGTCGTCGCGCCGCGTCGACGCGTCCGCTGCGTATGGTGGTAGTGCGTGTGTGGGTGGTGTTGGCCGTCCGAGGGTGTTTCCGCAACTGTAAAACGATTACTATGCGACAATGAAGAAAGGAAACAACTGAGTAGGAGATGCAGTGGGGGAACCCTTGCAAAGGTGCCAGCGTGCAACACCACTTGCTCGGTGCTTCACTTCATTGCCCCCTCCCCTTTTTTTTAATTCTCTCCTTCGTCCGCTTGCATCTGGCGACCACCGTCGTTGACGGCAATTGCGCTGCTCGCGGTGCCGATGCTTTTTTTGGTGTGTGGGAGCGTGAAATGTAGTCTGGTTGCGAACGCGTAGCTTCGGTCGCTCACAGTTGTGCGAAACCTTTTTTTTTGTTAAATGCTCGTTTTTTTTCTTCAATTTCAGTAAGTTTTCTCGCCACCTTTTTTTTCCCCCCTGCTTTGCGAAAAGCAGCTTTGTTGTTCTTACAGCGCAAGACACACATTAAGCAAAAAAAAAAAAAAGTATGAGACGCACGTCTAGGGAAAAGGCGGTGTGCAGTGCTGTGCATTGTTCACCACCTCTCAGGAGATGTTTTTCTCCCGCTGACATCTACTTTCACAAACGAATCGACCAAGCGTGATGGCCTAATTCCTTATCAGTTGCTGGGCTGCAAACAGCTGCGGGCTAGTTGTGTTTCGAAGGGTTCAATCTCATTTTAACGGATTTAGCTTGTTGGGCTGGGATGAAGGTGTGACAATTGACTAACGAACAAATTTCCGCGCTTTTCAAAAACGGCATTTCTCTTTACTTAATGGCCCCCTCTCCTTTCTCTTCCCTACTCTTGCTTTAAAAAACGTATTTTTTAACAATCTCAGATTCCAGAGCCGGACAAGAACGTCCAGACTTTCTCCTTTTTTTTTTTTAAATCCCACTTCGCGGCGCTACCGAACGCGTGCGTCTTGACTGGTGCTGATTGTCAAGAGTAGTGTTTTTGCACTGGCCAGCGTTCATGACAGTGACGGGGGGTGGGCTGTACAGGTAAAAAAAACATCTAAAAGGCTTCACACAAACACACACTCACACACACATAATTCCTCTGTGTCTCAGCAAAAGGAAGAATAACATCTCTGAAGGATTGCTATCCTTATCTTTTTTTCCCCGCTGTGCATTGTATTATACATTTTTAGGCCAGTTTTTTTTTTCTAGCTGCTCTGCTTGACTGTTTCCATTTCGGTTTCTTTTGTCTTTTTTACGAACACTGAAGACCCGCGCATTCAAGTGGTACTATTTTCTCCTTTTTTTTGGTAAGATTGTGTACTTCAAGAGAGCGCGAAGAGATGGGCTGTGTTGTTAGCAGTTCCGTCGACCCTGGCAAAGGTCACAGCGGCGCCGGCTCGCACGGCTCTGGCAACTCCGCGGACGGTGACGCACCGCGCGTGCCGGCGCAGTCGGGTGGAGGATCGGGCACACGCCTGCCCAAGCCTCTCCACAACGTAGACGGCGGCAGCGGCAGCGAAGGGCAAACATCGACGGAGACGGACATAACGCAGCCGCACAAGGTAGCCTCCGCCCGTCGCCACCCGTCCAACCCAACCAACACCAGCGCAGATCCCAACGCGAACGCCTCCTCTGTGAGCGGGCCGATGTACCCGACCAGTGCCACCGCCGGTGACGGCACGGCCGCCGCCCACCACAGCACAAACACGAACGCGAGCAGCAGCCTCAACGGTATTGTGGCGCACCCGGCACGGCGCACGAAACAGCTGTCCCTGCGAGAAAGTCCCTTCGTGACGAGCCCCAAAAAACAGCGCATCCTGTCGCTGGGCAGCGGCACTGCCGGCACCGGCAGCGATGGCGGCTGCACCACGGCCTTCTCCAGCGTCAACGCACAGCTGCCGCAGTACAACCAGCACCCGCACCGCCGCTCCTCCGCTTCTGCGGGAAACAACTACCACGCCATGCGGGAGTCGATGCTGTCCGACATCTCCACCACGCTGAGCACCATCAGCACGGCCGTCGTCAGCTCTGCCGACCTCGTCTCCCCCAGCCACGCCAGCGGACTGGGGGCCCGCAATAGCATTAAAAACGGTCTCTTCCGCAATGGAGAAGACTTGGAGGCGCAGCGGCAGCAGGCCCCGCTGAGCATCGAGGAGGATTTGTTCATTTACGACGACATCGTCATCTCAAAGGATGAGGCGCGCACGAAGCACTGACGACTCGCCGGCCGCAAACCCGCCGTCGCCCTCGAGGCGGCCTCCGCGGACAACCCGGTCAGTGTTGGCACCGGCCCGAGTGGTCGCAGCAACAGCCTAAAGGAGAAGAACTTCTTCACCTTCAACGACTTCGACGTGTGCGTGGATGAGATGGACTGGATGCCGGCCACGCCGGGCGCGGCGAGTAGCATTGTGCCACTGGTGCACAGCGTGGGCGAGTCCACGGCGGCCAACACGGAGCTGCAGTCGATGACGACGACGAGCACGTTTGCGGTGGAGCCGAACACGGTGGCGCACTTTGTGGCGCAGGCCCGCCTGACAGAGGCGAAGGCAAACCGGCCGCTGCGCGACTTCCAGGCGGCGCCGGTGCTGGGCCACGCTACACGCGTGAAGTGCATCGCCCTGTCGCCGGCGGAGACGGACTTCGCGAGCTGCAGCAACGAGGACGCCTCCATCACCCTCAACAACCTCGGCGTGCGCAGTGAGGTGGGCATCTTCACCGGGCACCAGGACACGATCATCAACGCCACCTTCTCCCCCGACGGCAAGTACCTGGCGACGACGAGCAAGGACAAGACGATGATCCTGTGGGACGTCATGACGACCAAGAATCTGCTTACCTTCACGCACCCCAAGGTGGTGATCTGCTGCAGCTTTGGTCCCGACAGCAAGTACCTCGTGAGCGGCTGCCAGGACCGCATCTGCCGCCTCTGGGACACGAAGCGGGGCAAGGAGTGGCTGACCTACTCGAGCCACGACGGCATCATCATCTCCATCGCCTTTAGCCCCGATGGCAACTACGTCTGCAGCGCCTCCGCGGATAAGTCGCTGCGTGTGTGGTCCGCCACGACCGCCAAGACACGCTTTCACCTCACGGGTCACACGGGGATTATTCTCTCCTGCAGCTACACCGCTGACGGCCGCCACATTATCAGCAACGACGAGTCGCTGCTGTGCGTCTGGTCAACAGAGGACGGCAGCTGCAAGCTGAGCCTCACACCAGCGGCGGTGGCCGGGTCGACCATGCTCAGCGCGCGCGGCCCAAAACTGGGGTGGACGCTGTCGAGCGCGGCGCCTGGCGCGTTCACGGGCTACATGCTGGTGGCGTGCAACAACCGGTTTGTGTACGTGCTGGACATCGAAACTGGCGAGGAGGTAACGAATGCGTTCTGCAAAGCTCCCGTGTACTGTCTGACGGCGGGTAGTTATGAAAAGATGGCGTGTGGCGACAGCTTCGGCAACATTTACATTCTGAGTCTGAAGTAAGGCGACAGCTTGAGAGCGAGACAGAACGCGTGCATCTTTATGCCGTGGCCAGCGCACAACAAAAAAGAAAGAAGCGCAAAAGTAACGAGGAAGATGAGACGCTATCATGAGAAGGAATGCGCTGCCTTGCTGGCTCTCAGTGTAAGCGAGATTTGTATACAGCCCTGTTTTACTTGTTCTTTTTTGTTCCCTTTCATTGAATTACGGCTTTTTTTCCCTTTTTTTCCTTTTCGTTGGTTTCCGATGTAAAATAATTAGCAATGCTGCGGCTTTTTCTTTTTCACAAGGGAACATTTTTTACGTGAGGCGGAGCAGCAGCCTCGTCGTTTAACTGCTTCGTTTTCCTTGCCTTGCTTGTTCCGTGTATGTTTTTTTTTCTTTTGTCAACGTTTTTTTGTATTTTTTTTTTAGCTTTTATCAGAGGAAAGGCAACTAAGAAGTGGCTTAAAAACAACAACAACAAAAAAAGCTAGTAATGTGAACGACAGGATTGTGAGCTGTCTGTCATGATGTCTGGAACTGCGCCATGTTATCATTTTTTTCTTATCACTACTGCTGTTCTTGCTCTTTACCTCTCGACTGCGCAATTGAAGTGACGTTTGCTGACAGAACGCTCTCCTTTGTTGTGAAGAAGCTGCGTTTGTTACGTTTGTGTGTTTTTTTTTTCTGTGCATTTGTTCATATATTTTCTTTTTGTGTTTTAAGCACAAGTTCCTTCAGAAGGGGAAAAAAAAACGCAAACAGTCTACCTTTCCGCATTCCTTTCGCGTTGTCAGAGGCAAGCTGGTAAACTCCGTTTGTCCGTCAGCTTTTTCCGTCTTTTTGTTAGTTTCGTATAAGTAATGAATTGCAGTGGAAGAAGAATTGTACAGTAGCTTTTTCTTTTGAATGTCTTTTGAATCTATTTTTTTTTGTGAAGCGGCATCTCGTTTTTGAATGTTACGCTTTCTATCATTTTTTGACAATCATTTTGTGTGTTTTGTGCGTGTGTGCATATATATAAGAGTTGGAAAACGTTGGTGTTTTTTTTTTTTTGCTTCAAAGACCTTTTTGTAGCGTTGCTGGGCTGCGAAAGAAAGCAGTTTTTTTCAACCTTAGCTATTAATAGTTTCTTTTGGTTTTCTTCAATTGACTTCCTTATAGGCGATGTAACTTTTTTTTTTTTGGAAACATTTTTCTCTTTACATTTTTCCCACCTGCTTTGCTATGTATTATCAAGTTTTTGTAAAATCGTTTTTTTTTTAGTTCCTGTTCGCTTTAGCTTTGCTGTGTGCTTGTGTGCGCTGGTGGATTGATTTGTCGTTGTTATTATTATTATTATTTTTTTTTTTTTTGATTTGCGAACGTGTTAATGTTGTTCACTGGTGAAAGCAGGTTGTAATCTGTTCTGTTGCTTTCCCACCTTTTTTGCAGTCGTTTAAATCTATATGTTTTCTTTTCTCTTCTCCTTACTTTCCTTGTTCCAGAGCTTGAAAAAAAAAAAGAATTATATTATAAAAGCACAGATATGTTGTTGCACAACGAGTTGCATTTGTTGATGGTATTGCGATAGCTCGTTAGTAGCGCATAGTTTTATTTCTGAGAGGTTGTCCTCTTTGGCAAGATCGTGGAACCACGGTCACTTTTTTTGCTTGTGTTGCATCTCTCTGCCAGTTTTTTTTTTGTCCTCTGCCTTCTGCCGAGACTACTTTTTTCTGTCTTCAGAGAAAGTGTACCACAAGAGGCACTTTTTTGTGTGCCAATTTTTTTTTTTGCGATGGTCTGATTGTTGCTCACATAATTTAGTACTCACGTTCACTTTCCCCACGTTCTCCGCCTCCTCCCCCCCTTCTCCTTTTTTTTTTCAAACGCATTGCAATTTTACCGTAAGCACAACTTTTTTTTTTCTGTATTTCTTCACAGGTTCGTTTAGGTCTCTACCAGTTTAGCTTCCTAATGTACCCCACCGCGGTACCACACGCAGCTGAGCGCATCTGCGTGTACACGCGTGTGCGGCCGTCCACGTCCGCTGCTGCCGGACCCGCCGGCTACCCGGCCCTCCACGTCGATGTCGCCCACAGCACCGTGCACTGCACCACCCATGCTGGTGCTTCTCCTCCCACGAAATCGTTTTCTGCGAACCCTTCCCATCACGACCTGTCCTTCAACACGTCTCCGGCTCGAAGTCCCGCCACTACCGCCACCACCAACACGCCGACGTTCAGCAGCGACGGTGCGGCGGAACCGTTTCCGCGCAGCCCACACCCGCCGCCGGCGCAGCAGCCGCAGCGACGCCGCGTGGCACCACCGTCGCTGAGCTTCACCTTCGACGCCGTGATGGGGGATCTGCCCTCCGCTGAGGTGGCCGCGTGCCTGAGCGGCACTGCGGAAGCCTGCGCGGCGGAGTACCTGGTTGAAGGCAAAGATGTGACGGTGCTGTGCATGGGGGAGGAGGGCTCCGGAAAGACGTCCACCATGTTTGGCCGCGGCGAGGAGCCGGGGTTGTGCGCGCGACTCAGCCACGCCCTCTTTGCAGCGTTGGCTGCGATGGGTGCTGGTCCTGCAACGGAGCCGCACGCGGGAGTTTCGTTTCCCCCTGACAACAACGACGTGAGGGGTGAACAGACGTGGGTGCGGCACTCTGTGTCCGTGTCGTGTCTTCTCCTGCAAGGGGAGCGCGTGATGGACCTCTTGGCCGAGAGCAGCACGCACGCAGTCAGCAGCAGCACCACCATCACTGTGGAGGTCGGCTCTACGCCTGTGCGGGCAGCGCCGTCGCCCTCCCCGCCCCTCGACGCTGCCCCTAGCACACCGTCAAAGCCCTCCATCACTGTCGATGTCCACGGCGCCGTCAACGTGCGCGGCGTAGTGCAGGCCCGCTGCGCCAGCGCAGAAGATGTGCTGCGATGTGTGGGCCAGGCCAGGCGTGCCCAGGCGAGCTTGAACACATCCGCCTCGACACCGTCCCCATCTCCGTCGACTTCTCCGTCTTCTCCTTCTTCCTCCGGGTTTGGTCACGTCGTCGTACGCATGGACGTCGTGGTAGAGGAGATGAGCGGAGGGGTTCTTCGGAGCGACGACGACAACACACAAAAGTCCATCGCCGCCGCGACGACAACGCGGAGTGCGCGTCTGCATTTAGTTGACCTGGCCAGCGTGCGCACCACCACCACCACCACCATCACGCCTGCTGCAAAGGCAGAGCCGCGGCCCACGACAGGAGCGTCGACGCCCAGTCGAGCGGAGGAGGTGGCAGTTCGGCAGTCGCTGTCGGTGTTGCGAGATGTCATCGTGGGCCTTGTCGAGTCCGCCGCGCGTGTGCGCCCCTCATCTGCGTCGTCGCGGCATACCGTCCACGACAGCAGCACCACCAACCGCCACAGCAGTGCCTCCCTCCGCCCCACCGCAGGCGCGTTCCTTCTGAGCGGCGGTGATTGCGCGGAGGCCCCGGTGACGCTGCCGTACCGCAACAGCAAGCTGACGACGCTTCTCAAAGGGTATCTCGGCGGTCTCTGCCACACGCTGGTCGTGGCCCACGTGCGGTCGGAGCTCGAGCACCAGCCGCACGCCATTGCCACGCTGAAGCTGGCCCGCCAGCTCCTCTGCGTCCCCGAGCACGCGACGACGCACTGCGTGACTGATCCGGCAGCGCAGGTGCGACAGCTGCAGCGTCAAGTCGCCGCCCTGCACGCCGATCTGCGCATGCAGGTGGAGCTCAACAAACAAAACGCGCTGCGTGCGGCTGAGGCGGTGCGGGCGGCGCTGGAGGCGCGCGAGCTGAGCGCTTTTTCTGCAGTCGCGGTCGCAACGAGCAGTGGTGCAGTGGTGAAGACCACCCCGGCAGTGTCGCTGTTTGTGGCCGGGCAGGGAAGCAAAGCCGCGTCGCGCAGCAGCAACAACAGCAGCGCGGCACAGAAAAAGAAGAAGGCTGACAAGGACGCGGTGCAGGAGGAGCCGCACGGCGGCAATGCCGTGCCGGCCACCTTCTCCGCACCGGCGTTGTCCCCCGCCGCCGCCGCGCTTCAATCGGCCGTGGCAGAGTACATCGCCGGCACCATTTCCACCTTGCCCATCACCTCGGTGGAGGACATGAACACGTGCTTTGAGCTGCTGCGGCGCCAGGTCGCGGAGCGCGATGTGCGCCTCACCGCCGCCTTGGCTGACCTGCGCGTGGCACAGGCGTCCGCCGTCGCCGCGGCCTTCTGGAGCGCCGGTGCCGCGCAGCGTGGTGGCACGTCGCGCCGCTCCTCCTCCGCAGGTCGCACGCCGTCGGCTGGGCGGGAGCGCGTGCGGCGGGCCAGCTCGATGCTGCGTTTTCCTGACAACGCCACAACGGATGGCGGACATGAGGGGCGTCGACACTCCTTTCAGAAGAGGGCTGCGGATGCGATGGCGGCCCCGGCACTCGGCGACGCGGGTGGGTCAGGTCGGCCCTACCAGACGGCGCTGCTGGCGGAGCCGAGCCCCACGACGGTGGTGGCCAGCAGCGGCATCGGCTTCGGCTCCGCGCCTGCCGCCGCCGCACCAAAAGTATCCACAGCTGCACCTCCAGAAGCGTCGAAAGCCGCCGCTACGGGCACCGAGTCCGGCGTGCCGACGTCAGCGGAGGAGAGACCAGCTGGCGCTTTCTGGTTGCACAGCCCCAACACCAACCAGGTCACCTGGGCTGGGCAGACCACCGACGCGCCAGCCATCGCGCTCTCCTCCGTGTGCAGCTCCGCCGACCAGAGCACGGCGCCGTCGAAGAGCGACACCGCAACGGATGCGCCGCCCTTTGCGCTGCCGTCGACGCTGCCGCTGCGGCAAAACGTGCCGAATGTGACCACCACGCCGCCGCGTTGGCAGACGGACCAGAACAGTACGAACAACAACGGCGGTGGACCGAGCGGAGCAGACTCGCTGCGGAGACGCACGATGCCCTTTTCGTCGCCGCCCCCGCAGCCGCCCTGGCAGTCTCCTCCACAGCGGGAGAAGAGTCCGACAGGGCGGGGCCGGACGGCGTCCCCCCGCACTCCGTCTGCGTCGCACACACCCACCACCGCGACCTTCCCAGCACGCACTACTGCTGCTGATGCTGCTGATGTTGCGCCGGCGAAGCGCAACGAGGCGGCCGCGTTTGACTTTTACGTCGCCGAGACGGAGGAGGGGCGTCGGCTTCTGCGGTTTGTGCGGCAGGAGGAGATGAATGTGGCGGCACTGCGACATCGACCTGCCGGCGCTGCCGCTGCCTTTGACGAGACGGTGGCGCTCGAGTCGGCGGTGACGGTGGCGGAGGGCCGGCTGAGCCGCCGCCGTGAGGGGCTGCTCTGCGGCTTTGAGGCGTGGTACCGGCTGCCCAAGACGCGAGGACGTGCCGTGACGGTGATGGAAGCACCAACATCGTTACTGGAGCAGCAGCAGCAGCAGTTTACGCCGTCGCCGTCGTCCTTGCTCCGCAGTGCCTCCGCGCTGAACAGAAAAGGCATTCTCGGTGTCAGTGGTGGGACGGCGGTGGTGCGGCCCTCGTCAGCCAGCATCAAGAGGGAGTTGTGCATCCCGCAGCTGCGGCTCCGTCCGTCGTCGGCCTCGGCGGCGGCAGCAGCGGCGCGGTCGGTAAGTGGCACGCCGCCACCGCACCTGTCTGCGGCCGCTGCAGCGTCCATCTATCGTGCTTGATGGCTGCTGTAATCGGCGCAACGGTGGAAGGTGACAGGCGACCGCTTCAATTCGATTGTGTGCTCTCTCTCTCTCTCTCTGCTGCTTCTTTTGGATCACCTACACATCACTTTTCCTCCCTTTTTTTTTCTACAGCCGCTCAGATGGTAGACGGGTTTGTGGTTTAAAGTACCACCGCCGGAGAGTTTTCCACGAAGGTGGAATGCAAACCGTTTATTTTACGCTGATTCATGTACATATGAACAAGACTTTTTTCTCTTTTTTTTTTTTGGAATTACACTTGTCCGTTTTTGATAGTGTAGAAACAAGTTTCTTTTGTTGCCAAGAAAAAAAAAGGAAAGAAAGACCTCAAGATAAATCTTTTCATTTAAAATGCAGAGAAACAACATAAAATAAACCTAAAGGGCAGTCTCGGAAGCTTTTTAGGTGTACACCAGGTGTCACCAGTGCAGCGAGTTCGCACTATAAAAATGAGTTTTCAGAGACATTTTTTTTTTTCCAAACTTGCAACCATTTTATTAATACTTTCATTAATCATCTTTTGTCACCCGCTTTTTCTTCGCTTTGCAATTCAACTTTCGGCAACACCCTTTCCACTGCAACGGCAGCTGAAACGCTTACACCAATCAAAAGAAACAAAAAAAAACCACTAACACACACACGTGCACACACACACAAACACAGGTACAAGATGGACGTCATTCCCACAGTGGCGCAGGAGACGGCATCGCGCTACCACAAAAAGGCCGGCGAGCGTCCGATGAGCTCCGCTGTGACGGCAGACCTCGCCGCCCTGCTCACGCGGCTGTGGCTGCTGAACAACAAGGCGGACCTCGACGAGGCTGGCGACGTCGCCTCCAACGTGGCCGCCATCGAGAAGCAAGTGGGGGAGATGGTCGACTTCCTGCTGCACCGCTGCTCCCCGCCCTCCCTCTCAACACTGTCGCTGCAGGTGCGCTGCGACGCGCTCAGAGCCGCCCACGCCGAGCAGGCACACCAATCCGCCGTGAAGCAGGAAGCTATCGCGGTGCAGTTGGAGGAAGCGCTGCTTTCGATGGAGCCGGGGCTGGTGACGGTGGAGCAGGTCTGGGCCGCGATGGCGGTGTGTCTGCTGCACCACTACGGCAGTGGAGGGTCGCTGCTGTCCTCCCCTGCCGCTGCCACCGTCAACACGACGAGCAACACCGGCACCACCGGCGGCGGAGGGGCGAGCAACGATCCCGCGTATGGCGAGGCCGTCGCCGCCGTCAGCGCGGCCCTTCCACGTGCTCAGGTCGCAGGGTTTCTGCGGCAGGACAGGGTGGAGCGTGCGGGGCAGCTGCGGCAGCTCCGGCGCATTGCGTGGGGCCTCCGGCTCTACCAGCGTGACGTGGGCCGCAGTGCGGGCACCGACATGGCCGTCCTCAGCACCGCGGTGGACACCCCGCTGACGGCGCTGGAGAAGAAGTGTGGTGAGGCGCTGGCGAAGCTGGAGGCGCGGGTGGCGTTGACTCGTGCTCTGCTCACCTCCCCGACTTGTGCGCTGGACGCCGCGGCGCTGCAGGTGCTGCGGGAGGAGTACCATCATCTGCTGCTCATGCTTCACGTTCTGAAGTGCGTGCAGTGTGGCCTGCAGCAGCTGCGGGAGTGCGTGGCGACGAAGGTGATGGACACCTTTCACGCCACGCTAGCTGAGCTGCGGGAACTGCTGATGCCGAACCGAAAAAAGAACAACAATATAAATGCTGCGACCAACAGCAGCAGCACGGCGGGCGCCGCCCCGGCTGCGCAGTCCGAGGCCGCGCCGAAGAAGGTCGTCTTTCCGAAGTTTATGGAGCTGGCGGACGCCTACGAGCTGGGCGTGACGTGTGCGGCGGAGTTCAGCCACCACGCGGCGCTGCTGCAGATCGTGGCAGAGTCGTCGGAGGGCTACGCGTCCACGCTGCCGGCCAACGCTGCGGAGGACGCACTGAACCGCGAGAAGAGCGCGGCAACGGCGGCGGCTGTCAGCACGGCGCAGCGGGCGTCGACGGCCTCCACGACGACGACAACCACGACCACCACGGCGGCCCTCGCAGCGGAGGTGACGGCGATGCTGGCGTCCGAGGCCACGCGTCGACACCTGCCGGAGGAGGTGCACGTGCACTACCTCGCGGAGTTGCCGCTGCACACGGTGGACACGGTGGTGGCTCGCCTCTACCCGCAGTCGCTCTGCGCGATGCGGGGCTACTGCCCGGTGCAGTACCTCGAGGGCCGCCCCACCGCAGGGCTGCTGCTGCCTGGTCAGGTGCCGCACGACCCGAGCACGTCGGTGGCGCGCACGGCTGACGAGGGCGGGGAGGCGACGTCGGAGGCGCCGGCGGTCGGTGGCGACGTCTCGCTGGGCTGCGTGGAGGTCAGCGGCGGCGTCGGTGCGGATGCGCTGCCCCGCCCCCTGCGTTTTCTCTTTGCCACGCCCGCTGCGATGCGCGCGTTTGCCGCTGACCCGTGGACGTACGTGCGGCGGTGCCTGCGCGTCTTCCACGCTGATGAGCCGACGGTGTCGCTGGTGATGGGGCTGGCGGACGAGCTGCCCCGCGAGCTCTACCTCGAAGGCGCGCGTGCGGTGGAGAAGGTGGCGAGTCTCGCCGCTACGGCGCAGGCCGCGCAGGATAAGGTCGACTGCGGCACGCAGACGGGCCAGATCGACGCGTACATTGACCACCACTACTTCTGGAATGAGTGGGACCTGCGCCGCCACGCGCTGAAGCTGGCAAATCTCATGCAGATGCGCACCCACTCCTCGCAGACCGCGGCGTCGCACTTCCGGCGGGAAGCGACGACGCAGGTGAACCCGTTGAAGGACTCGGAGACGCAGACGCTGCAGGATGCGGCGACGCAGCCACCACGTGTCGTGCAGTATTTGAAGGGTCTGCGGGGAACGGAGACGTCGGAGGTGGAGCAGGTGCAGAAGACGGTGGAGTACTAAACCGTGTCAGGATGCACCGTAGAGCATGCGTTCTCTGATTTTTGTGAGAATGTTTTGCTAATACTCTCTAGTTTTCTGTTCCTGCTTGATATTGTGGTTCTCGACATGTGTATGTGGTGGCGGTGCTTTTGCAATGGCGTGGGTTTCGACCTTTCCATTTCTTCACGCTATTCTTCTGTACATTAGATCTTTTAATTTTGCTCGTTTTTTTTTTTCACCATTTTTGCCGCCTGTGGAAGACAGATACTAAAATGGCCATGTAAACTCTTTCAAGAAAGAATTCTATGATGTAATTTTTTTTTCTAGTGGTTGTGCGCTGTTGCGCCACAGCGGTTCAATCCAACTTAACAATTGGGAAAAAAAGATCATTAACACATTTGGTGGGAAGTGCTGGAGAGTATCAATCTCGACGCTCTTTGGTTTATTTGCCTGTTGGTGCTCCTCGTAAACTGCGGGCACCAAGGTGCAATTGGCGAACCGTGTCTGCATATTTTTGCCATAACTGAGCTTGGCGGTTTGACAAGTGCTGTAGTCGAGTTGGAAAACTTAATAGATGTTTGATATGCGATCGAAGTTTTTTTTTTCCTCATTTTCGCTTCATGACTCTAGCTCACTTTCCTCTGTGCCACATCCCCCCCTTTTTTTAATGTCTGTTCTATGTGCGCTCCTCCGGTTGCCCAAAACGAAGCATTCATTATCGAGCTTCCCCAAATTGTCCGTAGAAACGCTTTTTATCGACTACTTACGAACGCGCAATTCACCTTTTTTTTTTTGGCTGAATCACACACACGCCGTTTCCGCCGTGAGTGCCCTTTTTTTCATTTACTTTGTTTTAACGCCTCAATAACTTATTTTGAAAAAAAATTATTTCGACAGCACATTTCTTCGCTGTAACCTTCATTTATAGTCCAACGAGCCGTTCCGCACGCTTCCTCCGCCATGTCGACCGAATCCATCGAAAAGCGTCTCGAGGAGCGCTTCATGCGCTACTCTGCCATCACCACGCAGAGCGATGCCAGCAACCTCGGCAAGTGCATCCCGTCCTCCCCGGGTCAGCAGGTGCTGGCGGAGCTCCTGGCGAAGGAGCTGAAGGCGGCGGGCCTGCAGAACGTCGTGTGCGACCAGCACGCCACCGTGACGGCCGTGAAGCCCGGCAACGTGCCGGGTGCGCCGCGCATCGGCTTTATTGCGCATCTGGACACCTTCGACTGCGGCATTTCGCCGGACGTGAAGGCGCAGAAGATTCATTTCGACGGGAGTGATGTGTGCCTGAACAAGGACAAGGACATTTGGATGCGTGTGAAGGAGCACCCGGAGCTGAACAAGTACGTGAACCAGGACATCCTCTTCAGCGACGGCACCAGCGTGCTTGGCGGCGATGACAAGGCCGGCGTGACCGCAATTATGGACGTCGTGCTGAACCTTGACTCCAGTAAGGAGAAGCACGGCGACATCGTCGTCTGCTTCGTCCCGGATGAGGAGATTGGACTGGTCGGATCAAAGAATCTGGACGTGAAGAACCGCTTCAACGTTGATTTCGCCTTCACCCTGGATAGCTCCGAGATCGGCGAACTCGTCTACGAGTGTTTTAATGCGGCGATGGTGGAGCTAAAGTTTACGGGTGTGGCGGCACACCCAATGTCGGCCAAGGGTGTGCTGGTGAACCCGCTGCTGATGGCGATGGACTACATCGCGCAGTTCAACCGCGAGGAGACACCCGAGTGCACGGAGCTGCGCGAGGGCTACTGGTGGTTCACGAAGATGACGGCGAACTCGACGGAGGCGCGGCTGCAGGCGATGGTACGGGAGCACGACCTGGAGAAGTACAAGATGCGCAAGACGCGCATGCTGGAGGTGGCGAAGGAGATCCAGGCGAAGTACCCGACGGGCAAGGTGGATATTCAGGTCGAAGACGTGTACGCGAACATTGGCAACTTTCTGAAGGACGACCGCACGGCGATCGACCTGCTTTTTGAGGCTTTTGAAAAGGCACAGGTGAAGCCGAACATTATTCCTCTGCGCGGCGGCACGGACGGTTCTGCGCTGTCCGCCAAGGGAATCCCCACACCGAACTTCTTCACCGGCGGCCACAACTTCCACTCCCCTTTCGAGTTTTTGCCGATGCGCTCGTTTGTGAAGGCGCGCGAGATTAGCTATCACATCGTCACTCTTGGTGCGCGGAAGCAGAAGAAGGTGTCGTCGTCTCTCTAGAAGACAAGTTTTGCGAATCAGGAGTACAAGTAATTTTTTTCTCCTAATACTTCTTCGACACGATGTTGTGGCTTACACTGGTTGTAGACCTATCAAATCATTTCAACGAGCAAGCGCACCCTCAGCGACTGTGTAAGCAAATTGCTATGCGTAGCAGCACTTTCTCCTCATATTATTTTTTTTTCGGGTTCTTAATATAAAAAAGCCCTTGTTTTAAACAGTATTTTTCTTCACAAACGTCTATCGCAACCACTTTTCTCTTTTTTTTTCTTATCATTTTTTCTTCGTTTTTTTTTTTTAACCTCGTTTGTGACTGCTGAGTGCAGAATTGATGTGTGCTTTGCTTTTTCAAAATTTGGGTTGTTTTCCCTGTCGAGTGTTTTGTTCCGCTGACACTCCGACAGCTATGCAACCACCTGCGGCACCCAGCATCACTTTTTTTTACTCCTTGAACTAATCGCAGGTGTAGCACCATGACTATCCATGACAAGTGTTGTAGAACCTTCTTTCTGGAAGTCTGGCGCTTGCAGTGCGTGTTCCGTAATTGATAGCGATCAACTTTACGTTTAGCTTCTTTTCTATCGAGTAAAAAAAAAAAAAAGAACACAGTTTCCGAAAAAAAATATGAGAAGAGGGTGTCTGACAACGAGAGTCACCGCACTTTTTATTAAAAAAACATTTTTTGTGCGAATTTTGCTGATGGGTTGCAGGAGGTTGCACGGCACTTAGGTTAAATGTAGCACTCGTTTTCCTACAATTTGCGATACAGTTTGCACTTGTCATGACCAAAGCTACGTTTTTTTTTTCACCGTCCTCTCTCCTTCCAATTTTACTATTAACTTACACTGCTCCCCTTACCTTTAAATTTACCAATTTCCCCCTTTCCGACGCCCATAGCAGCAAATTTTTAGTTGCTTGCCCCGTTTTTCTTTACCTGCAATTGCACCACGTTACTATTACTCGAATTCGAAGTTTTCTTTTTTATTTTTCCTACAGAACGCTTTCCACGAACGCTAATCTTTTATCGAATGTCTCTGAAGCCGATTGAGAGCCGCCTGGAGGAGCGCTTCATGCGCTACTCCGCCATCAACACGCAGAGTAACCCCGCGAACCTGGGCAAGTGCCTGCCGTCCACCCCAGGTCAGCAGGTGCTGGCTGAGCTGCTCACCAAGGAGCTGAAGGCGGCGGGCCTGCAGAACGTCGTGTGCGACCAGCACGCCACCGTGACGGCCGTGAAGCCCGGCAACGTGGCCGGTGCGCCGCGCATTGGCTTTATTTGCCATCTGGACACCTTCGACAGCGGTTTGTGCCCTGACGTGAAGGCGCAGAAACTGCACTACAAGGGCGGGGATATCTGCCTGAACAAGGACAAGGACATCTGGATGCGTGTGAAGGAGCACCCGGAGCTGAACAAGTACGTGAACCAGGACATCCTCTTCAGCGACGGCACCAGCGTGCTCGGCGCGGACGACAAGGCGGCTATCACCTCCGTCATGGACATGATCGTGCACCTCGACTCCAGCAAGGAGAAGCACGGCGACATCGTTATTTGCTTCGTGCCGGATGAGGAGATCGGGCTGGCAGGGGCGAAGAAGCTGGACGTGAAGAACCGCTTTAACGTCGACTTCGCCTACACGCTGGACTGCTGCGAGCTGGGTGAGGTGGTGTACGAGTGCTTCAACGGCGCGATGGTGGAGCTAAAGTTTACGGGTGTGGCGGCACACCCAATGTCGGCCAAGGGTGTGCTGGTGAACCCGCTGCTGATGGCGATGGACTACATCGCGCAGTTTAACCGCGAGGAGACACCCGAGTGCACGGAGCTGCGCGAGGGCTACTGGTGGTTCACGAAGATGACGGCGAACTCGACGGAGGCGCGGCTGCAGGCGATGGTGCGGGAGCACGACCTGGAGAAGTACAAGATGCGCAAGACGCGCATGCTGGAGGTGGCGAAGGAGATCCAGGCGAAGTACCCGACGGGCAAGGTGGAGATCCACATTGAGGACGTGTACGCCAACATCGCCAACTCGATCAAGGACGACCGCACGGCGATTGACCTGCTGCTGGAGGCGCTGGAGAAGGCGCGTGTGAAGCCGAACATCATCCCGATGCGCGGCGGCACGGACGGTGCGGCGCTGTCCGAGAAGGGACTACTGACGCCCAACTTCTTCACCGGTGCGCACAACTTCCACTCCCGCTTCGAGTTCCTGCCGATCCCGTCCTTCGTGAAGGCACGCGAGGTGTGCTACAACATTGTCACCCTGGGTGCGAGCAAGCGCAAGAAGACGGCCTCGTCGCTGTAAATGTCGAGACGCGAGGGTGTGTAGGGCGCTCCTTTACTTCTCTTTCTCTCCTTTCGTCGACGTGTGTTGACGCAAGACGTGGAGCCGAACGGAGTTGGCGCAGTTGACGTTTTTATGATTTTTTGAAAAAAAAAAAACGATGTGAACACTGTGATGCCCTTAATGCTAACGTCTGTTGTAGAGCAAACAACTTAAAGCGGCTTCGGTGTTTTGTTTCCCTTTTCGTTTTCTTATTATCGTGTGGTCTCTGCCTTGTCTTCTCTTTCGAGGATTGTCGTGTTGAATTGTCTCTCAGCGTCCCCGCTATGAGGAGGCTTGTGCACGGCCGACAATATAATCTATTGTTCTTTGTCTTGTAAAACGTGCTAAGTACTACAGTAAGCTTTAATGATTTTTCCTTTTTTCTCCTATTTACAATCCGATTCATGTAATGCGTTTTGTTTTGCTTTTCTTTTTCTACGGAATCGAACGCAAGCGAAATACAACTACAATAAAATTTTTAAGGTGTTGACTTACAAGGCACAGTCACATACTGTAAAAAAAAAAAAAAGGAACCAAAGGTGTTGAAGCAGCAGTCAACGCATTGAATTGCTTTAGCGGTCTGTACTAGGCGTGATATTTTGTGGCTTTCACAGCGATCACCTTTCACAACTTTGCTTTCAGCTCACTTCCTTCGTGTTAATAAGTGACGGTGTCTTCCCAGAGCCGATTGCTCTCGGAGACGCAAAATTGCACGTTTAATACGCATCTTTTGCTTCTTTCTCACCCCTTTTTTAAAGTTGTGTTTCCACTGAAACACCATTCAACGAACAAAAAAGCTTCACAATTCGATTTTTACAATTAACAAGAAGGCAAAAAAGCAGTTACAGTTTGCTTTTCTATTTTTACTGGAGAGGTGTGCTGGAAGTAGTACGCGTCGCCAAGTAGGCTCCCACTCTTTGGTTACCTACTAAAAGAATTTTTGTCTGCAAATAGGTTTGACATCAAGGAGAACCTTTTTTTTCTTATTCCGACGAGGGGAGTTTTCTGAACCTGTTCCTTTATTCTTCTGGTGCTGCAGTACGTACTCTTTTCTCTATCTCTCTCTCGATGCAGCGAAGTTCGTCTTTCCTTTGTCGGCGAGGACGCTGCCCTTCCGTAGCGGCAACTGTCGTCCTGGTGCTGGTATGCTGTCTTGCCGTGGCACACGGCAGCATCGAGGAATCCGCCACGCCCGCCTTCACCATCGATAGCGCGCAAACACTTCTCGACCTCCTCGCTGAGCCGTCAGCAGCCGCCCCCGTGCCCGCACACCCGCTTCTGATCCTCTTCACCGACCAGAGCGTGCAGGCAACGGGTGAGGATGACGGCCTGCGCGCTAAGATGCGCCAGCTGACGTACGACCTCCCCTCCTCCCTCGTGCGCGTGCATGAGTTCCCGGTGCCGACCGCTGCCGCTGAGCGTCGCCTCATCGATCTTCTGCTGAACGGCATCGTGGCTCGTATGCCGGCCCTCGTCCTTTTTCATAGTCAGGTGCGAAAGGCGCAGGTGATGCCCGGCACGCTCGTGTCCACGACACCCTTCCACACGCCTGTTGTCTTTCCTAAGCCGCAGGACCTGCACGGTGTCGGCTACATGGAGCTGCGCACGTGGGTGATGAGTGAGCTGCCTGCGCGTTACATCGACCCCGTCACCTACCACCTCGTGCCGAGTCTGCAGTTCGTCTTTAGCCCTGCGGAGACGCTGCAAACACTGAAGCTCGTGAGGGAGGCCGCGACTGCGCTGGATGGCGGGCGGGCGGTGCTGCCGTCGGCGGTGGCGATGGCCCATCTGCGGCTCACCACGCACGGCTCCGAGGAAGTCGTCGCCGCGCTGTCCGCTGCGGCCACGCTGGCCGGCAATTCGGTGTTGGTGCTCGCGACGGAGTCGACCACAGTGGCCGCTGCGTGGGGCCTCACGGACGAACACACCATCACCACGGTGCCGTGGGAGAGTGTGGAGGCGGCTTGGTTGTTGAACGCGTCGTCCACCATCGTCACGAATAGCGACAGCCACGGTCAACCACATCCTCCCTCCCCCTCTGCCGCGAAGACGATAGCGGCGGGTGACGCCGCCACCGCACCGCAGCCCATCGCGACCCTTTCGGAGGTGGCGGAGGCCACTGTCGACTCGCCCAGCTGGCGGGCCGCTGCAGAGCGCGCCGGCGCGGCTCAGCGAAATACGCTGCGGGCGTGGAGCCGCGCCGTGGACGCCTTCAACACGACGAGTCCGCTGCGCAAGCTGGACAGCGCCGAGCACGCCGTGCACGAGCTGGTGTCGCTGCAGCAGGCCATGAAGGTTGTCTTTGTGCTGCGCGAGAGTGATGAGATGTGGTTCCACCACCACCTCGATGTCGCCGTGAAGTTGGCCGCACGTCTGCAGCAGACTTCTGTGCTGTACAACACGACGACGCTGGCCCGCAATGCGAAGGCGCCGTCGCGGGTGGTGCGGGCGTGGACGCCGCAGATGCGCGTGGAGGTATTTTGGGTAGACGCGGAGCAGCTGCCGGAGGTGGCGGACAGCCTGCACGTGGTGCAGGTGCCGTCCGTCCTCGTGCTGGCGCCGCTGCAGTCGCGGTACCAGGAGGTGAGCGAGAACGAAGGGGCGGAGGAGGAGGCCTCCGCGCAGGCGGGGCTGCGCAGCAAAGACCCGTTCATCGGCGTCCACGTTGTCAACCGCTACGACCTGCAGACCGCCGCGTACATTAACGACGCGACGGTGGTGGTCGACCCCCCAACCGGCAAAGACGCGCTGCCGATTTTCCCGACCGACAGCGACGCCGTGGTGCGCTTCTTGGCAAGTCAAAGCTTCCTCAACGCGCTGCAGTACAAACTGATGCCGCTGCGCCTCAGCCACCTCCGCGCGTCGATGCTGGCGACCACCGCGTCGTCCTCATCATCTTCCTCTTCTTCATCTGCTGCCACGCCGGCTGGGGATGCAAGCTCTGTATCTGCCCTGCCAAACCGACGCTACAGTCAGCTGGACCACCGCTACTACCCGCTGCGGCTCGCGGAGGAGCCGATGGAGGGGCCGGCGTACGTGCGGCAAATTCTGAACGGGTCGTCGCCGCTGCCGGTGCTGACGGAGGAGGAGCGCCGCGCACGGCAGGACAGCAGCCAAAGCGGTGGTGCCGCGAAGAGTGACCAGACAAGCGCCAAGGACGCGAAGGCGGCGCTCGCGGCGGCGAAGAAGAAGCAGGCCTGGGAGGCGGAGCTGGCGCGGCGGCGCGAGGCGAAGGCAGCCCGCATGCAGCGCAAAGCCGCCGAGGATGCCGCGCTGCGGGCGAAGGAGCGGGAGGCCTTCCAGCGCCACGTCGAGGAGGCCTTCCGAGAGGAACAGGCAGCGGCAGCTCCCAGCGGTGGCAGCAGCACCGCGACGCGTACGTCGGGCGGTTTGCTGGTGCGCCGCCCATCTCGGGAGGCGGCCCACGACGGGGCGGGCAGTGCACCGGACACGTCCGTGTCGTCTTTTGCGTATGGCGGTGGGGAGCCGGAGGATGCGGAGGACGTGGCACTGCGCCTGCGCCGTCGCCGCCGCTACGCCGAGTACAAGGCGTGGCAGGTGGACCGCCTGCACATGGTGGAGACGTGCGTGGCGCTGCGCGACGGCAACGCACTGACCCTCCGATTTCGGTGGGATTGAGAAGCTCAAGGGGCAAGAAAAAAGAGAGAAGGCAAGCTGCTGTTCGCATTTCTCAGAGTCGACAGATGAAAAGCTCTTCTGCCTCCCCTCCTCTTTTTTATTTCAATTTTCGCTGTGCTTCTCCGCGTTGCACCTTCATGGTGTCTCTGCTGTTTTGTTTAAAAAAAAAAAAAACAGGTATGGTACGCTTTATTCTCTCAGCGTCTCTCTTCGGTGCGTTTTTCTTTGTCATTTCACTTTGGGCTCTTTTTTTCCCCGTTTGTAAAATGCCGTGCCAGTCTCTTTCTCAATTCTGCAAAAGGTGGGCGCGCCATCACAAATGTGTGTACACAACAAATCAACAGCAACAACAATGAAACTGTTTTAACAAACTAAAAAAATTTTCACAACCGATGGTACGCGCAAGGCAAGGAGGCGCGGCATGCTGTTGCTGTCTCTCGTCTGCCCAGTCTCGTACTCCGTTCCACGATACAATGAGTGGTTCAACAATATGCACACAGCAGGTGCTTTTAGCTGTGCGCTTTTGTTGCGTGCTAACCGTCACCTCTTCCTTTTTTTTTTCCCATGTTGATGACGATTGGTGCAATTTGACTTTTCCTTTTGCCTGTTCTCTTCCTATTTTTCGACTCTTAATGCCCGACTCTGTTCTGCGTTCTCTTGCGAGAAAACCTACAGCAAACATCAAAGCGAGGAAGAGTTGCGACTCAGTTCAGAGTTTCTTCTCTTTTTGTGGCTTTTCTTTTCTTTTTCTTTCCCTTCAGGATCACTTTACCGAATTGCGAGCTTTTCAGAGCGCAACCTTTCAATTGTTCTATTTTTTCTGCTGATCCTTTTCATCATCATTATCATCGCTATCTCCAGCGCCATCATGTCTGACGCCGACTCGCACCTCTCCCTTCAGTCGCTGACGCCGCTGGATCTGAAGCAGCTGTCCCGGCAGCAGAAGATCAAACTGTTCCAGGACTACCGCGCCAGCGGCGCCCGCAATGCGAACAAGATTCTCTTTTTAGCGACGGACCTCCTCGCCGGCGGCTCCAGCGGCCTTGGCGCGAGTGAGCTGTACGAAGTGTACGAGCAGGTGCTGATTGCCTCTCTGGAGTGCGGGCGGATCGAGAACGCGCTCATGTACCTGAACCTGCTGGAGAAGCGCTTCGGCAAGAAGTCGGTGCGTGTGAGCCACCTGCGGGGCCTGTGCCTCGAGGCGCAGGGCAAGATCGCGGAGGCGAAGAAGTTGTACGAGCAGGTCCTTAAGGAGATGCCGACCAACGACTTCTGTGTGAAGCGTCTGTCCGCGATTTACAAGAGCGAGGGCCACTACGCCGAGGCGATTCGGGTGCTGGAGGAGGATCTCGTGTACGTGGACGAGGATGAGAAGCGCCACACCTTCTTTGAGGTGCACCGCGGCGACGCCGTGGCCACGCTGCGGGAGCTGAGCAACCTGCACTACCTCGTGGGCAACGTGGACCGCGCCATCTACTACGCCGAGGAGGGCCTGCTCTTTGACAGCGACTCCTACTTCCTCCACACCCGCCTTGGTGAGCTCTTTTACATGAAGCGCGATCTCCCGCGCTGCGTCGTGGAGTACTCGCAGTCGCTGCTCTTCAACTCGGAGCAGAACAACTCCCGCTCCGCCTACGGGCTGTGGCAGGTGACGAACGAGATGTTAAAGCAGCACCAGTCTGGAGTGAAGAAGCTGGAGGACGAGAAGGAGCTGACGCAGACGCAGGACCTGCGCACGTACGCCGCGGAGACGCTGCGCCGCATGTACGCCGGGAGCTCCATGTTGTCTGCCCTCGATGCCTACCTGCAGCGGGAGGCGTAGCGCACGGGAGTGTGCAACATGCATGTGCGTGTATGTGTATGTACGTGCATGCAAACGTAATGAAGAGTGGATGGAACTGGAAGAGAGAGAGGGAGAGGAGAAAAGGGGAATAGGGAAAGAACAAAAAAAATCCTGCGCTGATAGAGGCACGGTGAGGGAGATTGGTTGTATATCGTCTCAGAAGGTAGACGGAGGTCTGCTATCGACTGCGGTTGCAGTTGTGTTCCCCAAGGCGTTTTTTTTTACTGTTTTTGGCTGCTGCTGCGAAGCAGTCAGTTTGCTATGGCACCTTTTGCTCCTTTTTGTGTATATGTGGGTTTGGCTGTTTGCTGATGGTCGATTCCTTTTTCCGACACTTCTTATTCGTGCTAATTAATCCAACAACAACAAAACGAACATAAAATTGCTGTCTCAGACGCGCCATCAGCGTGAATTGCGCTTCGCACACATCTCTCACGCCTTCCCAAGAAAAGTCTTCAAACTCCGTTACTTTTTGTCCACTTCTGCGAGTTGAAGAGTTGGACGGAGTAAAGAGAACGGTTTGCTTTCATATCGTCTTCTTTTTGCTCTTCGCAGCTTCGTCGGCTCTGGTGTTAGTATCGCTGTGATCACTCAAAGTTTGAGTCTTCTGGTGATTGTTTAACAGGCGAGGAGAAACAGGCCCTGGAGGGATAGTCAGCAACCACGGCTACTTTTTCAGCAACTTGTTATGCATGAGCTTTGCTGTTGGATGCACGCGTTGACGCTGACCTCGCAGTCCACTTTTCAGAATTGAGACATGGCGATGTTCGAAACAAATTCCAGTGTTCTATTAGTTCTAGAACAACAACAAAAATAATGTATTATTGTCTTCCTTTTGTAAATCCTCCCTCTTCCATTCTCGTCAATTTTGCAGTGCTGCGAGATCGTTTGTTGCACAAGTCAGAAAAGAAAGAAAAAGGGAACTAGTACGCGTGAACGCGCGTTATTTGTTGTCATACAAAAGTCGTGTGCGTTTGCGCAGGAGGCACTTTCGTCACAACAGCAGTACTTTTGGTTTTTACTTTTGCTGCCCACCCAGACACCGCTTGTATCGCTGCTTTCTCCATCGTTTTTTTTTTTTTTTTACTGATCTGCGCTACAAGAGACCAAAAGCGTTCTCAGCGTAGAATTCATTCATAGAGTTGTAACTGTTCTAAGAGAGAGTGCATCAGCTTGATTTTTCAAGCGTTTTTTTTTTGTTTTAGGCCGATCCAGTTGGGCCACTGGTTCTGACCTTAGTGACTCACATAGAAAGAACGAAAGTCAACGAGCTGCAATCCTCTCTTTTTTTTTGTACCACTCATCTAGATTTCTCATTCTATCCGTTGTTCTATTGCGCTCTCTTTACTGCGCATACGCAGCTTGTTAATCGCATTCCCTTTTCCCTCGCAAATTTTGCTGAGTGGCATCGCGATGAGTAGTGCGGAGGCGAAGAGTGTCGCATCCTCTTCTGCCAGAGGCACAGAGGAGCGCGGAGGCTCGGCGGTGACAGGCAGCAACAGCCATAGCAGCAGCAGCCACAGCAGCAGCCTCCACCCACAACAGCAGCACCGCCATCGCCCCAACACGGACTCCGACACGGCATCGTCAAATACGTTCCCGCGACCCAACGAGCCGTCCATGACCGCCACGGGCCGCAGCTCCTCACCGCTGGATCTTCTCATGTCCGGTCCACACCCCACCCTCAACAGCAACTCCCTGCCGCACGCCGCTGCCCACGCTCACGCCGCGCCGGATGTGCGGGACACGGTCGAGTACCAGGCCGCCTGGGATCTCGAGCTCTGGAAGGCGGTGCAAGCCGACCGCTTCCGCAAGCAGCTCGAGAAGCAAAAGAGCGTCGCCTTCGCGGACCTGGAAAAGACGGTGCGGCGGCGAGAGAAGGCGTGGAGGGCCGAGCTGCAGCAGCGCACGCAGGCGGTGGCGCAGCGCGAGGAAGCCGCCAAAGCCGAGGAGGCGCGTCTTGCGCAGCGGCAGGCGAAGGTGGTGGAGATGGAAAAGAACATTCGACACATGCGCCAGCAACTTCTCGAGGCGCAGCAGCGCGTGGAGGACGAAGTGCGGGCGCAGGTGCGCCTGGCCAACGACACCATCGCCCACCGCGCCCGTCTGCTGGAGGAGCGGGTGAAGGCGGCGGAGGCGCAGGCGAAACGCGCGGATGAGCGGCAGCGTCAGGCGCAGCAGGAGTACCTGACGCTCTACGAGGCCTTCAGCCACTACCGCACGCAGCAGCTCACATCTGCAGCGGCGAACTCAGGTGCGGCGGGGGCATTCTTGACGGTGTCCAGCACCAATGCGAGCGCGTCGGCCTCGCCTGCCGTCCAACTCGACCAGCTCCGCGCGCAGTGGGACGCGGCGCATCAGCTGCAGCTGGACCGACAGGAGCAGCGGCACAAGACGGAGATGGCCGCCGTGCAGGCGCGATGCCGCGACTTGGAGGAGAACAACCGACGGCTGACGGCGGCGCTGGCGCGGCGGCGCGAGCAGCTGCGGCTGACCAGAGAAGCCGCTCTTCAAGGGCCTGTCAAGCCTGTGGACGAGAAGTCTGCAGTGGACAAGGCGACCACGGCAGACACGACCGCCACCGCCGCTGCACCCCGGCAGGCCGCCGCAGCGCAGCACTCGCCAGGTCAGCGGCCTGCCGGTGCGGTGGTGGCTGTCGCTGCCGCCACGCAGGAGGCGATGGAGCGAATTGTGCGCGAGCTGCACCGGCTGGAGACGGACCGGGCGGCGCTGGTGGAGGGCAGCAGCGGTGCTCTGCGCGAGTCGGACGCGGTGATTGTGCGGATGGACGCGCGGATGCGGGAGCTGCAGGCGCAACTGACAGTGCTGCGTGGTGGCGACGCGTAAGCGCTGGAGGGGTGACGACTGCTGTCCTGGCAACATCTTTTTTTTTCTCTGTCTCTTTTCCTGCGATGACGTTCTCACTAGCAAAGCCGCCGCACCGTTTTTTCCTTCCTTCTTCAGCCATGACGCGCATTTTCTTTCACGTGTGTGTGTGTGCGCGTGTGTATGTGTGTGTCACTAAACAGAATTCTTTTCAATCGTCGCGTTTACTTACGGACCCGTGCCCCTGCTTGTTCAGTAGGCGTTGATAGCGCCATCACCACAACATACACACACGAGAAAAAAATGAAAACGAGTGCTGTAATTTTTTATTGTGACGATAAAAAGAGTGTGTCTTTTTTCACTCGTCCGCCGCACGCAGAGCAAACTAAAAACGACTCTGAGATGCGACGGCTGATGGCGCAGCGTTGCCAGGAGCCGCTTCCCCCTCTTCATGTTCAACATCAGTTGTCGGTCTGACGAGACGTTGATGACAGGTGTGCTTGCAACTTTATGAGAGGCGAAACGGGCCCTTTTCTGTTTCTCCATGAATTTTTTTTTTCCTCATCTTCTCTCAACATTTTTTCACCATTTCCAAGAAGCAAATCAAATAGAACGCTTGGCTTAATTGGAGCGTTAAAAAAAGAGAAAGGAGTCTTTTGTTGTGTCACGGCACTGCGCAACCAGCGTGCTGACGCAGCTCTTCCTTGCTCAAACTCACTGCACGAACCAGAAAATACAGTTGCTCGTTCTTTTTCTTCTACGACATCGAAACTTTCGCGAAGATACACACACAATAGAAAACTCTTGCTGCTTCAAAAGCGTTAGACCTTTTTTTTTTTCATATCACACACACACACACACACTTATTGACAAACAGTGAAGCTCTCCGCCGCGCCGCAGCGATGAATATCTTTCAGAACAATCCGGCGCAGTTCCGCCGAGGCACGGCGCTTGACGAGGGCACCCACGGTGCCTCCCCCGCACTCTTGGGTGAAGGCGGTGACGACTTGCGCAGCTCCCGCCCATTCACAGCTGCACCCCTTCCCCCGTCAAACGTAAAGGGTGTGGACCTGCCGGGGCTAATCAGCGCGGCACAGCAGCCGTCGGCTTCCAGAGAAGTACTACCAGCACTCTCGTCCTCTGCGTCGCACCTCCCCTTCCCCTCCACGCCCTACTACGGAGTGCTCTCGCACTGCGAGGTGCATATCGACATCGCAGCGGAAGCATCCGACGCTGTGAAGGTTGTGCCGTCCCTTTACAACCCGTCATCCTGTGTCTCGCAGCTCTCGCGCATGCAGCGGCGGCTGCGCCGCACGGCCAACGAGCACGGCAGCGTCTACCACCTCGGCACGAGCGCCAGCCCGTACGAGCACGTCTTTCCCGCTTCTCCTGCGCCTTCGTCTTCGGCGGCATCTGCTTCGGGAACTGCGCTGTCGTACGGCGCCTACGTGGAGGGCATGCAGGACGGGTTGCGGCAGATGTGCGCGCTGCGGGCTGCTTGTACGGCACAAAACTGCAACACCGCCACCACTACTACTGCTACCACGTTTACAACGCACCACTGCTTTTACATGCGCCTGGTGGGCCACCCCACCTGGAAGGATCTGAGCGCGCTGCTCTGCGTGGAAAAGGGTCGCCTGCTGCTCTGCCTCGTCTCCTCGTCGCGCGTCACGCAAAAACACTTCACCGCCGTCTGCGCCGCTGCGGGGGTGGAGGCGGAGTGGCTCAGCGGGGCAGCCCTCGTCGTGGAGCCGACCACGCTGACGGAGACGGAGGTGAACCCGGTGTGGACCGCGTGGGAGGCGCTGCTGCACCTTCCACTGCTCCCCGCCACCCCACGGACTACGCAGCACAACGACGAGGCGTCGTCAGCTGCAGCAGCGGCGGCAGCAGCAACGGCCTTCGACGACGCGGACGGCAGCGCCGATTTCTTTGCGACGTCTGCCAATGAGGGACCGGCGGGGGTGCGGGCGGCGTTGGAGGTGCTGCAGCGCTCGCGGGTGCCTCTTCGCGGCTGCCACGTGTCTTTGGTCTCCTCCCTGCCGTTTCGTGGCGCCCGGCGGTGCTGTCCAGTCGGCCGCTTCACCGACGAAGCTCTTCTCTATGCACCGAACGTAGAAACATCCGCGCCGTCGGCTGCTGCCGCGTCTGCTGCGTTGCCGGGACAGCGCGCTGTGGTGGCGCGTCGCTACGTGTGGCGGCTGATGCCCTCCGCGTGTTGGGTGCTGCCGCACTGCCTCACGCAGCTGCTGCGGTGTCTCATTGAGGAGTGCGGCCTGCACACGTTCACGGTGCGCTGCCGCGGTGCGCTGACGGCGGAGGCGGCGCAGCCCAGCAGCGGAGCCGACGCGACGCGCGCACGGACGTTGTTGGGTGCCGGCAGCGGTGCCGGTGCCGGTGTGCGTTTTGTGCACGGTGCGACGCCGTCGTTTCTGGCGTTGCGGCGCGGGCCGAGCTCCGTGGCGTGGGTGGCTTTCAGCCGGCTGAGCGGGTCTGCCTGGGTGGACGTGGACACGCGCGAAGGGCTGGCGGTGGGCGGGGGAGCAGCGGCCGTGCGGTACGAAGCTGGGGAGTATGGCAGAGACCACCAACGGGACGTGAAGGCTCTCGCAGATGGCGCAGCGACGGCACTTGTGAGTGAAGATGGTGAGGACGAAGAAGAGACGGAGCTGGAGTTTGAGCTGACCTCCATTGCGTATCATCGACCCACCGGTACAGCCACATCCACCCTCAAGCGACCTCGCAGTGTAGTGACGTCAGCGGCGGCCGAGGAGAGCAGTGACGACAACAATGACGATGAAGGCGCGAGTGCAAAAGCGATGACCCGTCTGGTGCTACGAAGCTGCGTGAACACTGCCGCATGGGGCTCGGGTTTTCGTTTCGGTGTCGCGGTGAAGCGGCTCATCACAATGGAGGACGATGCTGAGTAAACGCGAAGTTTTACCGCCCGTACAATCATCATTACAAAGAAAAAAAAAGAGTGAAATAAAGTGACCAATAGGAGAATGGCCACTAATTTTAGATATCATAGAATTGCATAATCCTCATTGGCATGTGCATTCTGACGGCGTTTGGAAAAGTTGTGAAGGACAACTTCCCAATTATTTTCTTACTGTTTCTGTCAAACTTCCATGCCTACAGCACACCAAGTCCACCACAAACAGTTGTTTAATTCTTTCTACCCTCTTCTTATTCCCTTACCCTGTCTCCTTTCATTTTTCTCTTTTTTTATGGATGCCATTATTTTTGTGTCGCCGCAGGTTGCACAGGTTCGTGACTCTGCGTTTCTCGTCCACCTTAAAAGCCACAAATCAGGTTTTGACAAAGCTGCAAGCCTTTTCCGCTGCGTATCAGATCGAGCACAAAAAGAGCTCAGAGGTTTTACACAGTACGTCATTAAGCGAACAGCCGTAAAAACTACTTTTTGCAATTTAATCTCTTTCTTTTCCCCCTTCATTTTTTTTTCTGTCCACACGACTGAGTTGAAAGCCGCTTTTTTTTTTTTCAATTCTGATTAAAGTAAACTTGACTAAAAGGCGACGAACACAATTCGATCAAGTTGTAAAAAAAAAGTAAGAATTTGTTAAGTGAAGAGTTCAACACAAAGCGCACTCGCGCACCTTGCACAGAGAAGCAAGCTCCTTAAAAAAGCTTTTCTTTAATTTAATCTTTTTAAATATATATATTTTTTGTTGTTATTGGAACTACTATTTCTCTTCTTTTTTGTTTTTACTGACAGAATAAAGCATCAGTCTGTATATTAAACCCTTTGTTTTCGTTTTTCCCGTCTGGAACTGAAGTTGCTGTACCTACTTTGCTTTAAAAACATTTTCTTTTGTTTGCGTTTGCTTGCAAAGAATTAATTACCTGCTTAAGTTTGCCTTGGAAACCTTCCTCGTCATCTTGTTTCTTGAATCCTATTTCCCCCTTTTTATCACCTCTATAGGTGGGTTTCTTTTACCTTTTTTTGTGACTCTTTTTCTATATACCCCTGCTTCACACTGTGAGCTAGTGTTTCTGCGCTTCCTTTCGACTGCGCGGGCAGATTCATACATTTGTATTATTTGGTTTCCGCGAAAAGCCCAACACCTCACTACACTCGAGGTCTTTCTTTTCGATTGTATTTGCTTACTTGCAGTCTTTCCTGCCTTCTATACCTTACATTGCGCTTTTTTATTTTTAAAAAATAAAAGTTTCTAGTTTTCTCTTGTACTGAAGGGCACCGTTGATAACCTTTCACCTCTCATTTTACTTCCCGTGTCTTTCCTTGCCTTTTTTTTTTCATATATCTCTACCTTAAAAAAAAAAAAAAGAAAAGAAAGGAGGCGTTTTATCAAAGGTTCCTTTTCCCTCTCGTTTTTTTTGTCTCTTCATTTTTTTTTTTTTAGTATGGCTCGCCTCGTCGCGCCAAGGAAGGGGTTACGGGCCACCGCGCTCCTGCTGGTGTTCGCGCTCGTTTCCGTCTGCCTGCGCACGGCGCTTGGTGCCAGCCAGATTTATCTGCTCCGACTGTTGTATAGCAACACGGATCAGGACAGCTATCTTGCCACGGCGCTGTGGAACGGGTTCAGCGCCGCTCTCTCCGCCAGCAGCTACACCACCGAGAACAGCGACACGATCAACATCATCGAGAAGACGGCCAGCGAGGATGCGTCGAACCCGGTCCCCATTGTCCAGCGCGTCCTCACCGCGTACCCGTCGCTGCTGGCCGTGCTGAGCCCCTTCTCCGCCACCGGCACCAAGGCCCTCCTGGCCAGCACAGTGCTGACCGACAACAACCTTGTCCTTTTCGCGCCGTACATCTACGCCAGCTCGATGCGGGTCTGGGACGACCGTCTCTACTACACCCGTGCAGAGCCGGAGGCGGAGCTGCTGCTGCTCCTCAACTACGCCCTCAACACGCTGCGGGTGCGCCGGCTGGGCTTTATGTACCTCACCAACTCCCTCATCGGCGACAACGAGTATGCCGAGACGGTGTCGCTGCTCGAGGAGGCCGGCCGCGACGCACCTGCCGTGTACGCCGTCGCGCTGGACGACACGGCGTCATTAAACCAGACCGCCTTCGACGCCATGGCGAACGCTGACGTGCAGGCGATCATCGTCTTCACCACGAGCACGAAGCAGACCATCGACTTTGTGCGCGCGTGCCTGACGGACTCGCGGACGTCGTCAGCGGTGCTGCTCGGGCCGTCGATGGTGATCGCCCTCATGCAGGAGCAGTACCGGCTGCTCGTCGCGGCAGGCACGGCCACGTACGCGGACAACCGTGTCGTCAACGCCCTCAGCAACGTGCTGCCCAACGCGAACACCCTTGCCCACGTGCAGCTTTTCCAGACTGAGATGACGGCGTACATTAACACCGGCAACAGCGACTACACCGACAGCAGCTACTACCTCACCAACATCACCGTCGGTGCCGCGATGCTGTCGGGCTGGATTGGCGGCAAGGCGCTGCTCACGGCGCTCTCGCGTTCGACGTGGACGACCAGCGCGGCGAACTTCCAGACCGGCATCTTCCGCCAAAACCGCTACGAGATCGGCACCGACTTCATCCTTGGCGACTATGGCGGCCCGTGCAGCGCCGACGCCGTGCAGCAGGGCGCCATGTGCAGCTGCAACCAGGGCGGCCACACCACCTTCCTGGCCACCGTGCAGAGCCACAGCGTTGTCAACTCGATTTACAACATGACCTACTCCACCACGCAGTGCTACGCCGCCGGCTCCTTCACGGACAACCCGTTGAACTTCGTCATCCTCAACTTCACCGACGCGTCGCAAATGGTGACGGCAGCCAACACCATCGCCCTGCTCACGACGGTCAGCGCGCCGTCGCCGACCAAGACGACGCTGACCTTCAACACGGCCACGCTCAACACCGTCATCGACAGCGCGACGGCGCAGGCGGCGCTGGACGCGTACCTGACGACGCACTTCGCCAGCGTCATCCGCGGCCCTTTCCTGGTGGACATGAACACCTCCCTCATGGTGCTTGAGCCCTTCTACGCCAAGGCGACCACCCGCATCCTGCAGCGCAACGTGCTGACGCTGCGGCCCACGGTGGAGCAGTACTTCTACATCATCATGGAGAACTACAAGACGCTCGGGGTGGACTCGATGAACATTGTGATGCGCGGCTACGACAGCAGCGAGGTTGGCCTTGTGCGGGAGTACGCCACGAAGACGGCGGACACCTTCGACGTGAAGGATCCGGCCATCACGACGCTGTCCGACACGGGCGACCTGAACACGGCCCTCAGCTTCTCCGGCCTGTCGTGTCTCATGGGACTCGTCAGCGGCGACGCGGCCACATTGGTCATCTTCCTCACTGCCCACACCAACGCCCGCATTTTCCTCGGTGCGCAGGACTTCTACATGTTCTACGACGAAATTATCGACGCCTTCTCGCTCGCCACCGCCTCCGTGCAGGACCGGCTGCTCTTTCTGACGAACCTGCCGCTGTGGACAGACACGTCGGCCTCGGCGCACGCCGCGTCGGTGGCGCTGAGCATCTATCACGAGCTGGCCCCGACCCCGTACACCCCGCTCGGGCTGGAGATGTTCGTCATGACGTGGTTTCTCGAGTCCATCACGACGAACCTCGACGTCGTCAACTCCAGCACCCTCGTTGATTTCGTCTACCACATCGGCATCGTGGCCGCCAACGACATCGTCCTGGGGCAGTTCGCGTGGGACTGCCCAGACGCGGCGGCGTCGACCTGCGTGCAGCAGAACTACGGCGCACGCAACATCGCCGCCATGAGTGTGCGCCGCGTGCTGAGCCCGTCGAGCTCGTCGGTCGTCATCGCCGCCACCACGCCGTCCATGTGGTACAGCGCACGCACCACCGACAAGAGTCTCACGAAGGGTCAGCTGGCCGGCATCATTGTAGGCAGTGTTGTGGGTGGTCTGTTGCTGATTGCGCTCATCATCTTCCTCACCTACTACTGCGCTGGTGGCGGCCGCAACAACAACATTGCCCCGAAGAACATGGAGGACCCGGTGACCATCATCTTTACCGACATCGAGAGCAGCACGGCGCTGTGGGCGGCGCTGCCGCAGCTGATGCCCGACGCCGTAGCCACGCACCACCGCGTCATCCGCTCCGTCCTGAAAAAGCAGAAGTGCTACGAGGTGAAGACGATCGGCGACTCCTTCATGATCGCCTGCAAGGACGCATTTTCAGCCATCAAGGTCGCGACTGAGATTCAAACGAAGCTGCTCAAGTTTGACTGGAAGACGAGCGAGATCGACGAGGCGTACCGCCGCTTTGAGCTGCGCCGCGTCAAGGACACCGCCGACCGTGCCCCGACGGCGGAGCTGAGCCGCGAGGTGTACGAAGCCATGTGGCAGGGTCTGCGCGTGCGCATGGGCATCCACACCGGCCTGTCCGACATCCGCCGCGACGAGGTGACGAAGGGCTACGACTACTACGGCGACACGTCGAACATGGCAGCCCGCACGGAGGCGATCGCAAATGGTGGGCAAGTGATCATGACGGAGGCGACGTGGTGGGCCCTGTCGTCGGAGGAGCGGGCAGGGCTGAACTTCCGCAAGATGGGCCCGCAGGGGCTGCGCGGGGTGCCGTACGCGGTGGACATGTACCAGCTCAACCCGATCCTCGGGCGGCAGTTCGCCAACCTGCGGACGGAGATCGAGGCGAACATCCCCGACGATGACGACGCCAGCCGCTCAGCCTCCGTAGCAGCAGAAGAACTCCTCTCCAGCCCCTCGGAGCTGTCCGGGCCTGCCACAGCCGTCGCCTACGTACTGGCTAACTGCTTCTCCACCTACCCACCGGCGCAGCGGGCCCGCGAGCTGCAACCGCTGCTGTCGAAGTGGAGCGTGCCGGCCTCGCCACGCACCCGCGGGGTGTCGGAGGAGGACTACTGCCAGAGTCTCATTAACCGTCTCGCCGCGAAGGTGGCCCACGTCACGCAGGCCCGCTTTGTGCAGAGCGTCGACGGCACCGACTCAAACTTAGCCAGCATGCGCAGCCCAGGCCCGTCGTCGGCGCGGCGCAACCGCAGCGTGCGCAACAGCGACCCGGCATTCAGCCGCACAAACCCGAGCCGGCCCACCGGCGCCATTACGAGCCCCCTCGCTGAATCCGTCGTCTCGCCGCTGATGCGGGTGGAGGATGAGGAGGACGAGAACAACTACAACAACCGCGCGGCCACCCCGCCGCCGCCGCAGCCTCCCCAGCCGCGTGACGACTCGCACGCCTTCGAGCGGTCGACGCTGGAGTCGACGACGGTGAACCCCTTCGAACGATCCCGCACGGTGTCGACGACGGTGATTAGCATGGAGGCGGTGCAGCGGCTGATGCAGGGCTGCGTGATCCCGCGCAAGTCGCAGAGCTCGGCGGTGAACCCGGCGAGGCAGTCGCGCTCGGAGCTGAGAGGCTCACACGTGGACGCGGGGCAGCAGAGCCCGTCGCGAACCTCATAAACAGCAATTTGTACCACATCAAAAAAAAAAATTTCTGTTTTTTCCTCTCTTTACAAAATAAGATTTTATGTATATTTAAGAGAGAATAAAGGTAATCAGCAGCACTCAAGTTATTTAGCTTCGTGTCTGCTATGCGTAAACATTAAAAAAAAAAAGCTTATCGCACATGAATAAACAACTTTATTTTTCTACTTCTTGTTTTATGATGTAATTTTGGTTGCTTTGTCTGATTTCTTTTTTCCCCGTTTTCTTGCTTTGGGAAGAGGTCGCGCTTTATACACATCGATCAGTGCTGTCGCCTTAGGTGACACTTCTTTTTCCTTTTTTTTTTTTGCGGGCTGGACGCTACCGACTGCGTTTCCCCTCCAAAAAAAAAAAAATAAGAAATTTAAAAATGGAGCAGCTTGCATTCAAGCTGCTTCTCTTTTTTTTTCCCCAGGAAAGAGAGCGCACGCAATTACCTAATACAATTTTTTTCTGGTCATTTCTTGTTCTGCTCCTCGCGCTGTGCACGGTTTCCATCCTACTCTGCCTCATTTGTGCGATAAGCTATCAGCGTTGCATTAAGATTCACGCGCACAGACACAGACATCCACACAAGAAAAGGCTGATTGGTAAGACCACGTTGCAGCTACGGTCTCTCCTTTGATTATACTCTCTTCTTGGATCAACTTGGTTTTATGTTACACGCTTTTCTTGTTCATCTTCACAACCACAATCATTTTCAAGCCTTTTTTCGACTTAACTTTTCTTTTTCTGCTACGTTAGCGGAAACAAAACGAAAAAAAAATCAAGGAAATGATGATGCAGCTGTTTTAATTCTGACTTTTCTTTCTCTCTTTTTCATCTTAGTGAAGTTGTGCATCGATCCGTTGAAATAAAGCACAGCTGTCTCCACTGTTCTTCCTCGTTAATTCTAACACCACTATGTATGTTTGTACGACTGTAGCGCCAGCGTAACTGCGACTCGACACTCGAGTGTTCCAGGGGTGAGTTCAACCCTTTTGAGCAAATCGACTTTTTTTTTTTACCCTTGTAGGCAACATCGGTTAGGTTGGCTTCCTATGGACAGTACATATTTATAACAACGCGATTTTCTATCAAGTCGATTCTTATGTTTTCTTCTTGTCTCTTTTTTTTTTTTTTACATGGTTAGTATTATGATGTTTCTCTCAAATACAAATCTACTAATTATGTTAAGACCCTTTTTGCTTTTCAGCCGTTCTCACTCACCTTTTAGGAGAGAAAAAAAAGTAGCTTTTCTATTCTTTCACGTCTAGTTTCCCGCTGCCTCTAACTATAAAAAAGAAAATAAACTGTGCTAATTTATGCAAACCAAAGAATCAAAGAAAGATTGTGCTTTTCTTTTATCTCCATGCTCTATACATTCTTGCTTGTTGTTTCCTACTGCTACGAACGGTGTGCGTGTGCGAATGCAAATACGTGATGGTTCTTTTTTTTTTTTAATATGAAAGTTTTTTTTATAATTATATAGATACACATCATGTTTTTTTTTCCTTTCTGTTCCACACACACACACACACAAACTTTTCTTTTTATTGTAATCTATATGTGAGCGTTTCTTTTCTTCACTAGTGCCGTTCTTGCCTTCCTATATCCTCCGAACAGGTGCTTGTTTTTGTTTTTGCTATAATTTACTGATCACCAAAACAAACCAAAAAAAAAAATATCACTTAATTGGTTGACACCAAGGCGTTTCGTCGTCGTTGCGTGTAGTTGCTTAACACGTTTGATCGGAGCCGACACCTACCGCAGGCACAGAAAAAAACGCGTCGCACCAGCTGATAGAATTGCGGCTCTGGTGATCGTTTCACTGCTTCCTGTCTCACACACAAACGCGCACTGTATAGCTTAACTTTAGCAATTCGGGAAACGCACACGTCTAGGTTTTTTTTTTTTTGGTTTCTCAAGTGTGTCTCGATTCTTAACAGACTTGAGGAGGGGCGCAATGTTAACTGCGCTTGCAAATAAATATGCCTAGACGTACTCGCACGGGCTCGTTCAGCTCTAAACTTAAATTTTTTTTTCATCTCCTACATCTTCATCCTGCCATCTTTTCTGTATTTTTTTTTTCTTGATGTTCGCTCTCAGCTTTGACGGAATAGTAGAGAAAGAGCAGCGCCTTTTCTTTCCTCACAGGCATTTTTTTTTTTTTTCGCACGCCTTTCACTATTAGAAACAGGGAACTACTTTCTATGTAACTTCGTTCCCCCCTTTTTTTTTTACCTAACCACTTCTAGATTTTTCTTCTCGGTGAGTAAAACACAAGTACTTTACCGCTGTCAATCAAGAAGCACGTAAGCAGCACTGACTGCAGTTTTAAAGACTGACACATGCAAAAGAGCTTGACCGTTGGTTGTCTTCCTTCAATATTACTGCCTTGCCTCCTTTCTTAAATAACTTTGGAACACCAAAATAATTTTGATCCTTGCGTTTGTTTTTATTTTTATTAGCAGTATTGACACTGTTTCTCTTTTACATACATTTCTCCACATTACTTTCTTAAAAGGTTCAGGTTTTCACCATTTGAACAGCCTTCTTTTTTTTTTTTGGTATACAACATCAGCGCTTCACAATACATTTATAAAACATATTGAACAATTTTCTTTATAATCATCTTTGCTAACTTTTTTTTTTGGTAATAAAACCACTGCCAATTCTCTTTTGAAAAGGGCTGTTTGGCACGCCATGTACAATTATTATCCTTGCTGCATCAACGACAGTGGCGGTAGCCATAGCGACCGGGTCAATATGAGATCGTCCTGTAATTTTAGCCTGCCAAAACGAGTCATGCAGAAGCGGCGGCGCTGGCTGACAACGCCGCTCTCTCTGGTTACCTTGCTCGTTGTCATCGTTTTGTGTAGCCTCTGCGCGCCCCTCGCATCCGCCGCCGATTCCTCTTCCGAAGGGTTGGAGCCGGTGTACCTGCTCAACACCATGTACTCCGATGGCTACTACACCGCCTCCAACGCGCGTGCCATCTTTGAGGGCATCGACGCTGCCTTCTACGCCTCCAACTACACCGTCGGCGGTGGCCGCCCGCTGAAGATTGTCGAGGTCGACAGCAGCGTCAACGCGTCGGACATTGCGGCTGCGATTGCGAAGGGCTTTGCGGACTACCCGACGATGCTCGGTGTGCTGGGCCCGTACTCTGACGTGACGCTGACCGACGCGCTCGCCAGCGCCACCGTCATCAACAACAATTTAACCTGCCTCGGCCCCTTTACCGGGTCGTCGACGATCCGCGTATGGAACCAGAACGTCTATTTTACTCGCGCGGAACCGCTGCTGGAGTTGCGGGTGGTGCTGCGCTACGTCTTGAACACGCTGAGGGCAACGCGCATCGGCTTCATGTACCTCCGCGGAGCTCGCTACGGCAGAGTCGAGTACGACGCGCTGAAAGGGATTCTTTCCGAGCTGTCCCGCAAACCTGCCACCCTCTACGTAGACACCTACTCCACCACCGACAACGCCGTCAACACCACCGCCTTTGACATTCTGGCCGACACGAACCCGCAGGTGGTGCTCGTGTGGGGCATGCCAGGGGATCAGACCTTTGAGTTTGTCAAGAAGCTCATGACAGACCCGCGCACCACCTCGACGGTCATCATGAGCTGCTTCGGGCTGCAGCAGGTCGTCTTCGACGCGTACGTCGCCGTGGAATCGGCGGGGGGCTTTAACCTGTACGACCGCCAAATTATTAGCAGCGCCACCTCGCGCGTGGCGACGGACGCGAACAGTGACGTGACGCACATGACGTATTTCTACCAAGAGATGATCGACTACGTGCTTAACTCCGGCAAGAGCCGCTTCAGCCTGCTCGATACCATTCCGGGTCTGCCGGACAGCACCTTCGACGAGGCAATGGGCTTCTTCGGCCGCCACTCCATCCCCGGGCAGCTGATGGTGGTGGGCTGGCTCACCGGCAAGATCCTCCAGCAGACCCTCGACATGGTCAACTGGATCGCCGACCGCGCGTCCTACCAGGCGGGCATCTTCAACCAAAATCGCTACGTCGTCGGTGGCGACGCCGTCTTTGGCGACTACGGCGGTGAGTGCAATGAGTGGGCGTCCGAGACGGGTGCAATGTGTCGCTGCAACCAGGGCGGCCACTCCGCCATCCTCGTCAGCATGTCAAATCGCACCATCTGGAGCATGCTGCCCAACTCCCACTACTTCTACACGCAGTCGGAGTGCTACTCGTCCGCGGTGAGTCTGCCGTCGCCCCTCAACGTCGTGACGATGTCCATCACCGACAACGCCGAGCTCTCTGGGGCAGCGACGCGGCTCGGGACGATCATTCCGGAGTCGTTTGAGTTCTTCAACAACACCGACGTTTCCGCCAACGTCGTCACGCTGAACGCCTCGAGCAGCACGCAGCAGGCGGTGCTCGACCTCGAGATGACGAACTACACCGTCGACGTCCTGACGGGCGCCATCGCAACGGATCTGGACGCGGGCAGCCTACTGGTCGTCGCCCCAGCCTTCACCCGGCCGCGGCTGACGCCGCTGAAGCAGAACTACATCTTCATGATGCCGACGCTGGAGCAGGAGATGTACATCCTCTACGCCCACCTCGCCACCGTCGTGTCCGTCACCGGGGCGGCGACCACCGTGAAGGCGGTGCTGCACGGCTACAACACCACCGAGGTGGCCGCGCTCACCACGCTGCTCCGGCAGACCGCCGCCACGTTCGGCTACGACGACCCAGCCGTTGCCAGCGTCAGCGCCAGCGACGACGTCACGAACGCCCTCTCATCGACCGGCATTAACGTCGTCATTGGGGTGACGGAGGCGGACCGAGCGGTACTGGCGACCTTTTTGACAGCGAACACAAACGCGGTGGTAGCGGTGGACTACAAAGACTTCGCGCTGTCGTACGAGACCTTCGTGGATCTTTTCACCGACGTCGACGTGTCCGTGCGGCGCCGTTTCGTGACCTTCACGAATCTCCCGCTCTGGTCCGACACGTCCGACGCGGCCCACGAAGCCTCGACGCTGCTGACCCTCTTCCATCAGATGCTGCCCAACGCGGTGAACCACACGCCGGCGACTCTGGAGGACATGGCCGGCGCCGCATTTCTGCAGCAGCTCGCCGCCCTTGTGCCTATCACCAACTCCTCGAACCTCATCGCCGCGATTTACCTGCGCGGTGTCATCTCCACCTACGGCATGACCTTCGGGCAGTTTCGCTGGACCTGCAGCACCACCGCCACGGGCGAGACATGCATTTACTGCAATTACGGCGCGCAGAACATCGTCGTGCTGTCGATGGAGCGCGTCCTTGACCCGACCGTCGCCGCCACCACCACCGCCAGCACGCCGTCGATGGTGTACACGGATCGCGTCGTCGTGACCGAGGCGCCGTTGTCCGCCTCCCGTCTCGCCGGCATTATCGTCGGCAGTGTGGTCGGCGGCTTGGGTCTTGTGGCGGCGGTGCTGCTGATCATTTTCTGCTGTGTGCTCGACACCCGCGACAACGAGTCAGCGCCGAAGGAGTCCGCGGAGCCCGTCACCCTTGTGTTTACAGACATCGAGAGCAGCACGGCGCTGTGGGCGGCGCTGCCGCAGCTGATGCCCGACGCCGTGGCCACGCACCACCGCGTCATCCGCTCTGTCTTGAAAAAGTACAAGTGCTACGAGGTGAAGACGATCGGCGACTCCTTCATGATCGCCTGCAAGGACGCCTCTGCGGCGGTGCGGATGGCAGCAGAGATCCAAACGAAACTGCTCGACTGCGACTGGAAAACAGAGATCATCGATGACTCGTACCGCCACTTCGAAATGCAGCGACCGCTCGACAGCCCGGACGACCAGCCGCCATCGGCGCTGCTGTCTCCCAATGTATACAACAACCTCTGGCACGGTTTCCGCGTGCGCATGGGCATCCACACCGGCCTGTCCGACATCCGCCGCGACGAGGTGACGAAGGGCTACGACTACTACGGTGACACGTCGAACATGGCAGCCCGCACGGAGGCGATCGCGAATGGCGGGCAGGTGATCATGACGGAGGCGACGTGGTGGGCCCTATCGGACGCCACCCGCGCACAGCTGAGCATTGTGAAGATGGGCCCGCAGGGGCTGCGCGGGGTGCCGTACGCGGTGGACATGTACCAGCTCAACGCGGTGCCGGGACGTCGCTTTGCCAACTTGCGGACGGAGGCAGGCGCCTTAGTGACGGAAGAGGCCTCCACTCCCACGGCCTCGAATGGCGTCGACGACCTCATCTCTTCACAGACGGCCCTCACGACAACCGCCAGCGCCGTCGCCTACGTGCTGGCCAGTTGCTTCTCCACCTACCCACCGGCGCAGCGGGCCCGCGAGCTGCAACCACTGCTGTCGAAGTGGAGCGTGCCGGCCCCGCCCCGCACCCGCGGGGTGTCGGAGGAGGACTACTGCCAAGGCCTGCTGAATCGACTCGCCGTCCGCGTCGGCCGCGTCACGGAGGCGCGGGTGCGGCTCAACATGGTCGATGGTGGGCTGGAGATGAACCCAATCATGTCCCTCCACGAAGTCGGCGGCCACCAGCAGAATCCGCTGCGGCGCACCTCCGCGCACCCGAGCCACGACTTCCTCGAGGACGCCCCGCCGCGGCTGCGCGAGCGATCGGCCGTGGGCGAGCTGCGCGATTTTCTCCGCTCCATCGTGTCGCCGCAGTCGTCAGTGCGGATGCCGAGCCGGCGGCAGAGTAAGCACAGCAGCAACATGGCGGCTGGGCCGGAGGGCGGGCCGCTCATGGTGGATTACAATGTCGCGCGCAGTGTCGCCGTGGACCCACGCAGCGGCCTCGGGGAAGGCATCGGCTTCGCCACACTCGTGCCGACCCGACTAACGAAACGACGGCCGCGCTCTGGTAGCAGAAGTGAGGTGGTCGTGACGGAGTTCCCTCTCGGGCCGCCTTCGAATTCGACTTCACATAATTAGCACCTCTGACAGGGTTTTTGTAAGAGCGGCTTTCTATTGCAAACGAAAAGGCTTTTTTTTTTCCTTTCTCTGAGTGTCAGCGTTTTTTTTCTTTCTCAGACGTTTTCTTTAAAGCGGGGTAAGGTTTTTTTCTTTCCTTTGAACAAAATCGGAGAAAATTGACCTTCTTAAACTATGTACATCACGTTGAGAAAGCTGAATGCGCAAAAAAAAAAAAATAATGTTTTTGTTTTTTTTTCTGTGTCTGCTTTGGCGAATTAACACCAAATTTTTCTACATCAATTTTTTTTCTGCTTTTAAGGCACCATGCGTTTTTTTTTTTTTACTAACTGAACAAAAGCCACAGGATCGGCTTCACAAAATGCGACTCAACCGTTTCGGTTAAATCTGAGATTTGATACCTCAGGTTTTTAAAGCCTCTTTTTTTTTTCTTTTAGCGGTTACTGTGAATGAGCGGGACCTCAATGTATGCAAGCAATTGTCCTTTTCTGTTGTTCTTTGCCGTTTTGGCAGCGTTGTGGAAACTGTGTGTAACACTTAATTGGAAAAATAAGCGTCAGTATCACGCCGTTTTTCTTCATTTTTTTTGTCTTCTCCTTTTTAACCAGACATTTTTTTTCTGCTTCCGTGTATGCAAATACGTTTTTTTACTTCACTCTCTTTTTTTTTTTTGCATTTAAACGGCTTTCAAATCTTTTTTCCTTTCGTTTTTCCGCGTTCGTTTTTGCATTGTGCAAAGAGCTTGTGCTGATCGCGCACTTCAACGCATGAGTTGTGCTTTCACTCTTTTCAAACACTGTAAACACCTTATAATGCACCAACCACAATATCTTTCTGGCAATTGTTCGTTTTCCTTACAAATACGGTTAATGATTTTTTTTCCAAATCATTTGTTCTGACAACACGACAACTATATCCGAAGTGTTTCACAACAGTAATTCTTTCTTTTGCTTCTTTTTGGCCATATCCAGATTCATCGCTGTCCTGTATACATCTACTAACTTTCTTTTTTTTTTTCAGAAGAAACAAGCGTCCTCTGTGTGATTATCTACAAAAAAAAACCAAAATTCAAAACAACAAAGCTGTCGCGTGCACCATGAAGCATTTAGACTAATTTCAGAAACGTAAATACACAACAAACTAGAAAGATGAACACCCTCTTAAACTTGCAAACGTTCATCTGCGCTTTACGAAAAAAACAACAACAACGAAGTTTCGAAAAGAAACCACGGTTTTTTTTAAGTAAGAATATTCTTTTATTTCTCCTTTTTCCCTTTTTTCTCTCCTGCTGCCTGCGCGTGCATGCGCTTGTGTGCACGCGTGTGGTGGCTCTCCATCCCTCTTCT
>JASAOP010002781.1:0-89343 GCA_030849055.1 Crithidia thermophila
AAAAAAAGCCTTGCTTTACAACTACTCCGGCAGTGTAAGGGGAATGGAATGGCAGCGATGGCGTCAATCTACCACGCAGGGATACAATTTTGTGAGTCTTGTGCTCCAAAGTCCAGAACTGCGTGTGTACGGCTGAACGCTGCTGCTTTTTTCCTTGTTTGCGACGGTGTGCGACCAGCTTTACGTACACACTTTTTTTTCTCTCAGTGAAAAGGTGCGATTTGTCGCCGTTTTCCATTTCTTTTAGTTTCTTCATTTTTACCCTACGCAAAAAAAAAAAAACGAATAAAACAGTCAACGCTCGCACCTTTGCGCGGGAGTTGAAGCCTTTGTTTACTTGCCCTTCATAAAGTAGAGTTGCCTTGAAGGAGAAGAAAGTGTAAAACACTTTGAAGGATGAGTTTTCAAGGATCAGTTTCACTCATCAACCTAGAGAAAACCGGCATAGATTCGGTACCATGCGAAAAAAAAAAAAAAACAAACAAACAATAAGGCACTGATATGTTCCTGTTTGAGTCTTACCAATTGAATGCTGTGCTGCTACGTTGCAAGCGCACATCCGATTTCTCACCTTGACGTCCTCGTAAACACCAAGATTTTTTTTTTGATGTTTCCTCCCTTCTCTTTTCTGTTCTCTTTTTTTTTTCTTGAAGAAAGTTCCAAGCGCTGATAAAAAGAGAACTATTTTTCTCTCCCGTCTAGCGCGCTACTTTGCAGTCACCGTTTCCGGTCTGGCACAATATTAAATAAACAATAGGAAAAAAANGCACAATATTAAATACACAATAGAAAAGAAATAACGATTAAATAGAAATGCAGACTTTTTAGCGCTTTTTTATGCTGTAAAAAAGTGTTTTTCTATCCGCGAGCTTCATGATAAGCAAAAAATGCGCAAAACCTGTCAGAATTACGATGCGCTATTCGGCATCTTCTCGCGACCGCCTGCGCAAGGTTCACCGCCGTTTCTCAGCGCATCATCGCTGCTGGGCAGGAGCTCACCGAAGTCGCAAAGCGAAGAGACATTCGACTCCACCGAGAGCGACACGAGCACGCACGATGAGGCAGAAAACAACGCAGGTGTGCTCAACAGCGAACACAACTTGCGGAACTGCGAATCTTCAACCGGGGACCTCCCGGGTCTGCGCAGTGTTTCGGATGCAGAGGATGCAAACGTCGGTTCTTTTGATGTTGCGGAACACGGAATTTCAACGCGGTCGATGCTAAGAAAAGCAGAGCCAAGTATGGTGACTACGGGCTTGGCTGTGAGTTCAGCGTCACTCTCTCTTCACGTATCTGCACACGGAGAAGAAAAGGACGCTGCTGCACCGTGCACCTCCTCTCTCCCACCCGAACAGGACGAGGCAATGCTCGTAGAGGAGCGCGTGCGACGTGCGCAGGCTGCGGAGACAGCTGTTCTTCAGCGACTCTGCGCATGCGTGGCGGCCCTCTCGGCTCCTGCCACACGATCCACGTCCTGTCGCCGAGGACCAGTATCCGATGAAGCGGTCGCATTGAGTCCTACTGCCAGCGCAATCGACGGTGGGATGTTAGGAAAGGGAGCGGGGACGCAAAGGAAGCGAGACGGCGCGATATCGCAGTGCCTTCCTGAATCCGCACGTGCGGACAGCCATGGCAGCTCCTCCGGCGGTCATTCGTCGCATGTTGTCCAGCTGGAGAGCACCGTAGAAGTTTGGCTCCCATCGTGGAGCACAGGATGCGGCGACGCACAGGCGGAGTTCTCCGAGTGCGGAGCGCGACAAATTCAGCTGCCGTTACGCGGGCTGACACCGGACGCACGCGACGCCTACGCCACCTTGAAGCGCTTACTCTTCCAGCGCCTTGCGCACTCTGAACCGATTGAGTGGGCATCGAAATTGAGTGGCGCCACAAGTCCAATAACCGCTGATGAAAAGCCTTTGTCAGCTTCACCAGCCTGCCCTCACACGGCAGCGTCCGTTGCCAATGAAAAGGAGTGCTTCGTGTACACAGAATCAGCTGCGAAGACTTATTTGTCATTCCCAACGGTCGAGTCATCGGAGGCGTGTGGCGAAGACACAGACAGCAGCGACGGAGTGTACTTCCCAACCCCGCCTTATAAGGTGCGGCAGAAGGAAGCAGAGACGGAGGGCACGGCACGTGCGACGCAGACCGCTATGGAGCGTGTAGAGTCGTCCACCAGTACGGATGGCACTCTTTCCGTGAGTTCTGCGCACTACAACGACGGCGCGTTACGACGAAAACAGAACAGCGCTCTTGTTGCTTCACGTTTACCGAGTAGTGGCACTCTCGAGGATGTAGTGACTACGAGTGCACTGTACCACGACCATTGCTCTCCAGGAGATGCGCTGCAGACAAAGTCATCTACGTTGTCGCTTTGCGACGAAACAGGAACAAGCACGGTGACAGACGACGAAGCTCCTGTTGCCGGTAAGACGGAAGGAAGTCAGCTTGCGTCGTCGGCGCCTCCAGTGGCACAAAAGGCAGAGCTGACGGCGACAGACATTCTGGCCACCATCACCGCCCTCCCACCACCACCACCGCCATTTGCCAAGTCTTTTCGCGGCAGGCGACGCAAGGCGGAATCAAAGAAGCACAACGCGAACTGTAGCGATACCGTCATGCTTGCAAAGGAAGCGCATCAACGCGGCAGCAGGGGAAAGCGGATTCGCGAAGATACCGAGGAAAATGGGGAGAGCAGTTTGGAGGGCCCGCGCGCAGTGCCGCTGGCGGGGCTTCCGTGTCTCGGGGTTGACGTTGCCTCCGCGGCTGCTGCTGCCGCTGCTGCTCGCCTTCGTTCCCCTCCGCATTTCGCGGCAACCACGAGAACAGATGGCGTCGCAGGAGGTCGGCATGGGTTGCGAGGCACGGGTGAGTCTTCTTCCTCTGCCGTGCAACGTGAGGAGTCGCCGCCGCCGCGCGGGTACGTCCGCAGCCGCCCGCAGCGTGCCGAAAATGTGGCGCGGACGGAGGCGGTGTTTGCGGCAGTGCGGCGCGCCGCCGTGGGTGGTGCGATGGGGTCATCGCCGGACAGGTCGAGGTCGCCTTCGCAGAGCTCGTACGACTCCGTGCAGCACACTCCAGCGCAGTACTGGGACATCGACTTCTCGTAGTTGGTCACAACGAACGTAGTTGCGCTCACATGGTGGAAACGGCTTCGTGATGAGGTTTTATTTGTTGCATCTCTTTAACTTTTTTTTTCTATGTGATCCATTCCTCTGCTTATTTTTTTTTCCGATATGCGCGAGAGCAAGGTTAATAAAGAAGCTTAAATCGCTGAACTTTTTCGCAGACAACGGTGGGCACGCAACGGCACGGATAGTTGGTGTCACTCTTAATTGCTACTAGTATTACTTTATATGGCTTTGGTGAGGGAGTGCATTTCATTGCTTAACTTCATCTTGAGAACTTTAAAACACAACTCCCTCTCTGTCTTTCTGTCTCTGTGTTTCTCTCTACTGTCTTCGCGTTTCGTACTCTGCCCATTTACAGAGTCATTTATACGAGTTGCGCAAAAGTGTTTGTTTTGTTTTTCCTGTGCTATCGCAAACACTGTTGTGCCTGAACAACACACAAAAGGTTTTTATTGAATAGAACAATTAGTTGAGCGAGTCTCGTATCGTCGTCTCAAGATCGTCTTGATCACATGTTCAATTCTCCAATGTCAGCTATGGGCGGGCCATCCCGCATGCCCGGCGCACCCGGCAGCCTCATGGGTGGTGTCAGCGGACCAGCCGGCAGCGCAGCCGCGCACTCCAGCACGCCAGGGCTGCGCCAGCGTGAGGAGGCCGTGCTTGCGGAGATGATTCGAATGGCGGTGCCCCTCGACGCCCAGGGCAACCCGGTGACGGAGCCGTACTCCACCGCCGCCGCCGCCTCGGCCGAGCCCGTCGTCACGACGTGGCGTCTTCTCATCTTCGACGACTGGGGCCGCGACATCATTGCCCCGCTGCTGAAGGTCGGCCAGCTGCGCGAGCTCGGCGTCACCCTGTACCTCCACATCGCAACGGAGCGCGACCCCGTGCCCGGTGCGCCGGCGATTTACTTCTGCGCGCCAACGGAGGAGAACATCACCCGCATCGCCAACGATTGCGCCAACAGCCTGTACGAGTGGGTCTACATCAACTTCACCACGCAGATCCCGCGCGCGCGGCTGGAGTCGCTGGCGGTGCACCTGAGCAGCTCGCGGCTGGAGTCGATCCGCCACATCCACGTCTACGACCGCACGCTGAGCTACGTGGCGCTGGAGAACGACCTCTTCTCCCTCATGCTGAACAACTCTTTTCTGACGCTGAACAAAACCAACGCCAGGGACGAGGAGATCGAGGAGCACCTGAACCAGGTGGTGCTCGGCATCTCGCACGTGTGCCTGTCCATGCAGGTGTTGCCCATCCTCGTGCACTCCCGCTCCGGCGCGGCAGCCGAGGTGGCGCGGCGGCTCTCCTTGCGGCTCAACGACGCCATCAACGACAAGCAGCTCACACCAGCGCCGTCGTCGGTGCTGGGCCGGCCGCTGCTGCTGCTGGTCGACCGCGCCAGCGACATTGCAACGGCGCTGCACCACCCCTTCACCTACCGTGGCCTCCTCGTCGAGCTGGGCGGGATGCGGCTGAACAAGTGCGCCATTACCACGGCAGACGGCAAGGACGAGGTGCTGGAGGTGGACCCGGACAAGGACGAGGTCTACCGCGAGAACGCCGGGCTGGACTTCGGCGCCGTGGGCGGCAACATCGAAGCCGCGCTGCGCCGCTACAAGAGCGACTACGCCGCCCTGGCGCAGGAGACGCCCGGCGGGATGGGCGACGACGCCGCGGACGGCAACGACATGTCGAAGCTGCTGGCGAATGCCCCGGCGCTGGCGGAGCAGAAGCGCTTCCTCGACGCACACACGAAGCTCGCCTTCAGCATCCTTAACAAGATCCGCACTCGCCACCTCGACCACTACCACGGCGTGGAGTTGGCGGTGCTGCAGCAGGAAGGGCTCGACGTGGAGGAGTTCCACAACTTGCTGACCAACGCCATCGGCACCCTCGAGGACCGCCAGCGGCTCTTTCTCATTTCGTATCTGATGTGCACCGCGGAGGAGGAGGCGCAGGTGGTGCAGGAGCACGAGAGCGCCTTCGGCGACCCAGCCGAGTTCGCCGCCTTGGCGTACCTGAAGCACCTCCGTAACTGGTCGCTGACAAGCCAGAGCCCGAGCGCGGCGCAGCCGACCGCAGCGGGGCAGGGCTTTGGGTGGGGCTTTGCGCAGCAGCTCGCCAAGAACATCGCCAGCTCGCTTGGGGCCAAGTCGGAGACGATGCTGCCCCTCACGAAGCTGGTCGATGCGCTTATGCAGGACGGCGCGGGCGGCGTGGGCGGCAGCTCCAGCCCGGCCCCGTACGGTAGCCCCGTGGGCGGCGGTGGTGGCGCTGGCGGCATGCCGGGCGGCTCGTCCTCTGGTCTGCGCGCGAAGCTGCTGGAGACGGTCGAGGCGTACGACCCGCGCACGAAGAAGCCCGTCGACCTGCGGGAGGCCGTCTTTTCGCAGGCCATCGTCTTCGCTCTTGGTGGCGGCAGTGTGGCGGAGTACGATAATCTGAAAACCTGGGAGGCAAGCAAGCCGCGCAAATCGGTGATGTATGGCTGTACATCCGTCATCTCAGGGGAGGATATGCTGCGCCAGCTTGCAGCGCTTGGTGCAAGTCAAAAATCGTAGTTAACGTTAGCTGCTGTGGGTGCGAGATATGCAGGCTCTGTAGTTTTTCTTTGTCTTTTTAATGGTCGGGGGTAACATTGTGTTGCCTCTCTCTACTGTCCCTATGCTACGACTTTGCCTTCCTCTTTTTCTTCATCCTTTTGCGAGCTTGCCACAATTTTACATTGATATTTGATGACTGTTCTTCTCTTGCGTCTCTTTTCTGTTTGCTATGTTGCCTTCTTGGTGGCCACAATGGTATGCTGTTGCCGTGTGGGCGGCGGAGTGCTACTTGCGTATTGAAACCTTCACTCCCACCCACGGATACGCAGTGGAGTGGTGAACGATGCGACCCTGAAGGCAACTGCACCTGCAGCTGCATCAACAGCAACAAACCACACGAAAGAAAAAATTGTACGAAAGAGAAAGCGTTGGGTTGAAGTTTGTGGCCTTCTTGTCGACCTCATGCAAACAAGTACAGGAATACAGAAGCCACTCCACCACGGTAGCAAAAAAGTCTCCAACATTCTAGGTGACAAACTTCAACACTCAATTCTCCCTTGATTATTTAAAAAAAAAAAAAGAACGAGAACGATTATTTGCTTTTGAGCAGGTTAATTATCGATTTTACTTTGCGCTACTGCTTTTACACAATGCACGCACTTTGACAATCAGGAAGTGGTATCTGTACCTGGTTTGCTGAGTACTTGTGGAGTGCGAAGCATTTTGCATCCAGAAGTGCTTCCCTTGCGTAGTCTTGATACTCTTTAATTTGTTTTTGCATCGATTCGATTTTATTTGCAATCTCTCTTTCTTCTTCTACTCCTATATCTCTCTCTCTCGATCTCTTGCGACGCTACATTTGAGCAGTTTCTAGCTTGTGCAACGACAATCAAATTTTTATTTTTTTAGTGACAATAAAAGTGAGCATTAGAGCGAACTGCGCTCGCGCACTCTGCGTCTCTGCTTCCTTGAACTCTTCCTAGAGTGGTTTGTGTTTGCTATTGCTCTGCGTAGCATTGTGTGTTGAGAGTCACGACCTTCTACCCCTTTTCCTTTTCATACGTCTGGGATACACACTCTATAGCAGACTCCAGCCGAATCAGACTGATTGACGTATCGTTTCTGCAGCACTCGCGTGAAGTGCATCCAACTTACACATTTTATTTCCGTTTCTAAACATTGAAACTTTGCACCTGCGTCTAGCGCTTTTCATTCGCTGCTTTTTTTTTCCCCCCTTTTTGGTCTTTTAAAGTTGGTGACCTGTGATCGTGCCGCACGGCTATTTTACCAAAAAAAAAAAAGCAAGCTTTCTTTTTTTCATTTTCTCTCTGATACTGTTTTCCTTTCATATTTCCATCTATTTCAGTGTTTCTTACTTTTTGATTATTTTTTTTTTTTCAACGTCTGTGCTTCCTTCATTCATATTCCTGCTGCTTGCCCTTCATTTTGTCTCCATTTTTTTTTCGTTGATTTCTTTTTTTTTTTGTTTTGTCACAAGGCTGTATCTCCACCAGAAAAAGAAGAGAAAACTCACATTTGCAAATAGTGGTGTTTTTTTTTTGTTTCGCCGTGCTGTGTCGATTTGCACACAACGACCTCATTTCCTCTTCCGCATTGCTTTCGTTTTTCCTTCTTTGCTGGTCCTTTTTCTCGTCCCTCCTTTTTTTTTCACCCAGTTACTTTACAGAATACAAAATTCATTTTCATCCGAGTTGCTTATTGAGACATTTTTCTTCCCTCACCGTTGGAACAAAGTGCGTTGATTGCCTTACTCGCATCACATATACACACAAATACAGACAAACACGCACTTAACCGCGCGATTGCCTGATTGCTTGGCGACATGACGGCATCCACCGTGGCTGATCTGTGCTGCACCGTGGAGCACCCCGCGCTGCCAACGATGAGTTCCTTCTTTGAGCCTACAGCGGCCGTCGCCGCTTGTAAAGCTGAGGACATCATGAACATGTCCGCTGACCGGCTCGCGCAGGTTGCCTGGCCGCTGCTCACGGACGCGGAGCGCACGCTGTCGATGCGTGATGTCCTCTTCAGCCCGCCACTGCGGGTGAGTGCGTCCCCGCGTGCCACCGAGAGCGCGTTCGCTGCGGGCATTCAGTCCTGCCTGACAGAGCTCGCGGAAGGCCTGGCGGAGGTGCCGTACGGGGAGACACCGCTTTCTATCGCACGGCTGCGGACTCAGGCGCTCGCCTACCACATCGACGCCGCCGCCGCGTCCCTCCACAAGACGGGACCTGGCGGCGTTCTGCCCTCGTCGTTGGTGACCGCGGAGTCGTCGCCGCTGCAGCTCGACCGCGGACTGACGACGCACACGGCTCTTGCTGCTGGGATGATGGAGGGAGAGGGTGCGCTTTTTGACTTTGCCCTCCCCTCCTTTTCGTTTGCGGAGGATGGGCAGCGGGATGAAGAGATGCGTGGTGCTGAGGTAGACCCGTGCGCGGCGGGAGCGGCACCTGGGGCACCCACCGCAATTCACTCCGCGGCCCACAACCACCCGCCCAGCGACGCACTGTCCGTCGCACTCGCCGTCCCCACATCGAATGAGACAGCAACGGGCAGTGAGTCGGTCGCGAGGCCAGCGAAGGCCGCCGTCGCCGCCGCCGCTGCCAAAGGTACCGATGGCGCAAGCAAGCAGCCCCACGGAGATGCGCAACGGGCAAGTTACGAGCGCAAGACGCGCCCCCTCGTCTCGAAGTTTGTGGAGGAGCAGTGGGAGTCGGTGGTGGCCAGCGCACTGCTGAGCGATCCAAAGGTGAACGTGACGACGCCGGCAGCAGGGGAGGCGTCCGCGGCGGCCCAGCAGCTACGTCGGCGCATGCTCCGCACCGCCCTTGTCCTCTGCCACCTCGCACCAAGCTCGGCGGAGGCTGGATACTCGTTCGTCTGCCTGCTGAAGCACGCGCTGCGAGCCGTGGCAGCGGCGACAGACGCAATCCGCAGCACAGACGGCGCCATCGATGTGAAAAAGGGCGACGCGGCAGCGCCTGGCAAGACTACGGAGAGGAGCGTGCACGAGACGCTCTCCTCCTCCTCGTCTCCAGCCAAGCAGGACCTCGTCGCGTCTTCCAGCACGTCAGCGGAGGCCGAAACCGACGCCACTTCGCTGCCGCCAGCTCGGGAGGCGACAGCGGACGCGGCTTCGCAGCAGAGCAGCTTTGTGGCGCAGCAGGCGCTGTTGTGGGTGGAGGTGGTGCTGCCGCTACTGCACTGTGTGTCGCTCGTGCGCTGGACGGACGACGTGCTGATTGAACTGGGGCAAACGCTCGAGACGGTTGCGGCTGCGGCGCCGTCGAAACTGGTGGCAGCCGCGCAGCAGCAGCAGCAACAACAACGTAAGCAGCCAAGCACCACCGCAGGGCGGCACTCGGCATCCTTACGGGCTACAAAGAGCTGTGCTCGCAAGAGTGCCGCCGGTGCAGTCGTGGCTGAAGGCGTGAGCACTAGCGGTGGTGGTGGCAGCGGAGTGGAGCAGACGGTGGACTTCACGGTGCGCGTTCCGTTTCAAGTAGAAATCCATCGTCCTGGCATGACGCACGAGGAGGTGCTCCGCACCTTCAACCGTGACACCGCCGCCACACAGAACAACGATGACAACGGAAACAACTCCCTCGACGAGGACGCCACTTCCCACAATAACAACAACAGCAACGGTAACGGCAGTCAGCTACCGCACCAGCAGCAGCCACCGCCGCCGCAGCAGCCGTCCTTGACGAACGGTAGCGCGACCAGCGCGACACTGAACAACGGGTCCTCCTACGCGTCCTCCGCCTTTCACGAGGTCCCTGACATTCGTGACGCGGAGGAAGGTGAAGAAGAGGCCGAAGAAGAGGAAGAAGAAGAGGAGACGACGGAGGAGATGTCGGTTGTAGACGAGGAAGAAGAAGAGGATGACGACTTTACCACCACCTCCGCCGAGAGCGAGAACGAGGAAGAGGAGGAGGAGGAGTTTGCCACGTCAGAAGAGACAGAGCGGGCGAGTGCGCTGAACGTCTCCGTTGGCAGCCGCGACGCCGTGGAGGACGACGTCGATGCCGCAACTCGCTTTCTCAGCATCTTGCTCACCGGTCCACGCGGCGACTTCGAGTCACTGCCGTACCGCCGTCGCCGCACGCGACTGATCGAGTTCGCCTTTCCGGCTGCCACGCGCGTCTCCGTGCGGCTGCTGAAGTCCGCGGGCGGGACCAACGCGGAGCTGCACGGCCGCGACGTGCTGCTGCTGCCACTGGAGAGCGCCTCTGCGAGTGCGGAGAAGACGGAGCAAGTTTCGGTTGAGCAGCCGGGTGCCGCCACCACGGCAGCGGATATGAGCGGTGGTGAGGCTGTTGTGGAGGCGAAGCGGCCGGCGAGGGATGCGTTGCCGCTGTCGCTGCAGAGCAGCCGTGCAGACCGCACCGGTGCGCTGACCCACAACGGCCCCTGCCGAGTCGCCATCCCCGCCACGCCGCTGTCGACGGGCTGCTTCGCACCGGGTGAGATCTCCGCCCACCTGCAGCTCACTCTGGACGTCCGCTGGAGCACGGAGTGGACCATCGCCCTCGCCACCGCGCAGCGCACTGTCGCGGAGCGCCTGCTGACGTGGGTGGAGACGCGCACGCAGGCGTCGTCCACCACCGACACGCAGCAGCGGCGGACGCGCATCGCCAGCTGCGTGCTTCTCCGCGGCGGGCTGAAGGGCACGGCAGCCGCAAAGACAGCGGAGGTGAAGACGTACGCTGCCGCTGCCGCCTCCGCCGCCGCCACGAGCACCACGGCGGTGACCGGGCTCGACAGCTTCATCGTGAGCCTGCTGGAGATGCCGCTGGCGGCGCTGCGGGCCCGCGTGCGGTGCCACACCGTCCACGCCGACGGTGTCCGTGCCACGCTGATGGTGATCGCGCACGCCCTCCTGCAGGATCGCAGCGGCTACCTGCACGGCGACCCCCTCACGTGGCACACCGCCGCCTGGTCCGACGCGGTGCGCCGTGTCAGCCTCGCCAGCAACACTGTCGGCGCTGCTGCCGTCTCCGGTGAGGCAGCGATGGAAGTTGCGCACTTCTTTGTGCGCCACATCGCGAGCGGGTGCACGGCGGCAACGACGACGCGGGCACAAATCATCGACGCCGCGATTGACCTGATGAGCACGCCCGGGCTCTCTTTAGCGGATGTGAAGGCCGCTTTGGAAGAGCGCCGGCAGATCGCCACGGCGATGTGGGTGGTGGTGGACCTGCTGACCAAGTGCTCGGCCGTCTCACGTGCGCCGAAGCACGTGGCACTCGTCAGCCAGGCAGCGCGACGCGTACTGCTGTTGGGCTGCAGCGCGGCACCAACTACAGCGGGTGCTGCGGCAGGCACGGCAGCGGCGTCACCGCACGCACACGCCACGTCACGTCACTCCGCTGCCCCCACGCCCGCCGCAACGAGCAGCACCGCACTGCCCACCACGGCGGCGTCAGCGGCGCAGGCCAGTCACTACCTCGCCACGGTGAACGGATGCGGGCGGGCGATGGAGGTGAACGTGCGGCGCGGTGTGCACGGCCTCCTCACGCAGCTTTTCCGCCTGCTGAAGGCGCTGCTGCACCGCATCCAATCCACCCAGGCAGCCCCGCACCGCTTCCTCCTCGACCCGTGGGAGTACGGCGCCTTCGCCGTCTTCACCGTGTCGCTCATGTCGGCGCCGATGGACGCCGCCGACGTGCAGCTCTGCGCGCCGTTCTTCGCCGACATCGTCACCGGGCTGCTGCCGTCCTTCACGCGGCTCTCGCGGACGGAGTCGCTGCTGCTGACGAGCGAGACGGCCGAGCACAAGTTTCTCGTCGAGGTGGCGAAGCACGTGCGTGGTCGCGGCTCCTCCTCCGGGGAGGGCGGCAACGCGGAGTTGGGCGAAGCTGACACGCCGGCCTCCCGCGAGCCGCACGTCCTTCACCGGGTGGAGGAGACGTCCTCGAGCGCCGCGACGGTGCGGGCGGCTGGCGAGGGCGTGGGGCTGTGGGACGTGCTGCTGGGCGCGACGGCCGCCTCGTGGACGCCGGGGCACGTGCGAGTGGAGATCTGGAGCCTCGGCTCCGGCACTTTCTATGTCGGACTGGCTTCAGCGGACCTGCCGGCCGACGTCTGCGGCCCCGAGCGCGACCCGGGCGGTATCTACTTTATGAGCGATGGCACGCTCCAGTACAGCGATGTCGCCCGCAGGCAGCGGCGGCTGCCTCGGTGGCGCTCCGGCGATCTTGTTGAGCTGAGCTTCATCTTTGCCAGTGGCAACTGGGATGTCGTGATGGCGCTGAACGGTGTCAGCCTGGTGCGTCTGACGCTGCCCCGCCGCGACTTTCGTCTTGTCGCGGTGTATGCGCGTTCCGGCGCGTACGTTCCGGGTCACTCGCACGCGCACGTCCTGTCAGTGCTGCCCGTCAGCGCCAGCAGCCACGGGGTCGCGGAGAAGCGCCGGAAACTTGCTTTGACAGCTCGTCCTATCGCCCCGTCAGAACCGGTGTCTGCTCCTCTCGGTGCTGTGACGAGTAGCACCAACAGCGGCAGCGCCGCCATCCATACAACTGCTGAGTTCGCACCTTATGCTGCGGATGTGCGGCTTTCGCCCTTTTCCCGTCTCACCGTCTTCAACGTGTCGCTCTTTCTTGAGCTGGTGCTCCACTACCTCGTCCTGCACAGCTCCCGCCAGCACCACCCTTCTCTGCTGAGCACCGTCCCTGCAGGGAGCAACAACGGGAATGCCGCAGCAGCAACAGCAGCAACAGCGCCGTCCTCTGCTCTGTCAGCAGCAGCACACACCACGCACGCCGGCATCCGCGGCTCGCTGCGTCGTAGCGCGTCTTCAGCCGGGCTGGCAGGCGGCTCGCACACGACCAGCGATGCTGCCGTCACCCCGCTCGCCGCCAGCGCCGTCGAGAGCGTCAACCTGGTGCAGGCGTGCACGGCACCGCTGCAGCACAGCATCCAGCAGCTGGTGCACCTCCTCCACGACCTCTCCCACTCTGAGTCCAGCAGCAACAGCAACAGCAGCAGCGTTGTCACTGCGCCGGCGGAGGCGGATGGGGAGACGGAGGCCTACGAGGTAAAGCGCACGGCGGGGCAGCACATCAGCAATGCGATGCTGCTCGACCTCGTCGTGACGCTCTCCATCTCGCTGCCGTCCTCGACGTCGTCGCTCGCCATGACGGTGGACGTGCTGACCGCCGTGGTGGAGTGCGAGGCGGTGGCCCGCAAGACCCGCACCGTCGCCCTCAGCGCGCTCTACAACGCCATCACGCAGCACATGTTCAGCGAGGCAAACTCGCCTGTGCACGCGAGCGCCATGCGGCGGCTCTGGACGGCGTGCTACCGCCTGGCCAGCGAGAAGCCGGGCTATCAGCCGCGCTTCAGCACCACCTCGGTGCCCACCGCGTCCGTGACCGTTTTCGCGGGCGGTCGCCGCATCGAGCACCGCCGAGCCACCATGGGCAGCGCGGCGATGTCGGGCAACGTGCGCAGCGTCTCCTACGCGTGCAACCCGATCGTGCTGGACGACCCGGCGGCCCCGGAGGTGGTGCGGGTGTCCGTGCGCATCCAGCGCGGCTTCCAGTGCGAGACGCTGGGCCGCTACTACTTCTTTGGTCTGGCTGACGTCTCTGACACGCCGGCACCGACGCCGTCCGCCTCCGCGACGGAGAGCGCGGCAGGGGGTTCTGCTACGGCTGCTACTGCGGCTGCGGCGATGGCAGTGACGAGTGGCGAACTCACGCGACACCCCGGCGACCGGGCGAAGCAGCGCCGGACCTACTACATCTCTGACTACCTCTCCGAGGTGCCGGAGGCGGCGGTGCAGAAGAGCGACACCGCCCGCGCCAAGAACTACCTGAACACGGAGACGCACATCATCTTCGGCTCCGGCGACGTCGTGACGATCGTCCTCTATGTGCGGGAGCGCTGCGTCGGCTTCGAGCGCAACGGGCTGCCGCTGAACATTTTGTACCGCAACATCCCGGCGACGGTGTCGCACCTCTACCCGTTTGTGGAGCTGTACAACCGAGACAGCCGGGCAAAGTGGATGTACGCGCCGGACGAGGCGCAGATGAGCGCGCGGTACACGATGCGGGCAATGCTGTTGTCGTGGCCACACGCCGTCCTCTCCCTTGTAAAGGAGCATCTGCCCCAGTGCTGCGCTGCTGGCAACTCCACGACGGACGCCAGTAACAGCCACCGCGACGTGGACAGTGCGCAAACGCGTGCGTCGAGCAGCACCAGCAACCCTCGCGGCATGGGTGCTGATGAGCAAGATGTGGTGCTCGGCGTGCTGGGGGCTGACGGTGATGAGATGCGCATGGTGTACGTCGCACCGCCGCAGCTTGACCAGCCTGGCGGCCGCGCGCAGTCCGTTCGCTTGGAGCGCTTCGAGCGCGGGATGGCCGTCGTCAGCGACGAGGCCGGCTCGTTGCAGCGGGTGTGTGCCGCTGCGCTGGAGCCCGACAACACGCAGGAGGTGCAGGTGATGCCCGTCACTGCCCTCCGCACCGCGGTGCAGGCTTGCGTGCCGGAGCTGGCTGCCTTCGCCACGCAGTGCCTGAAGGAGCTTCTCGCGAGAGCGAACACAAACGCCGACGGCTCCCTCACTTCCGCACCGCCGGCCGTATCCGCGACGAGTGGGGAGGCACCCGCGATGCGCCACGCCTCCCTGCCCCACCCGGCGACCCTTCTCCGCGTCCTGCGACTCATCTTCAGCGTGCACAGCAGCGGTAGTCACAGCAGCCCGTTCACCGCGCCAGGCGCAGCCGACCGCAGCGCGCACATCTCGCCGCAGTCCAGCGCGCTGTCCGTCGGGGCTGCCGCGACGACGCTGGCCGTCGCGGAGCCAACGGAGCGGGCGATGCTGGCCCTGCTGCCGCTGCTCGACGTGCTGCTGCCGGCTGCCCAGCTCGACCTGCCGGCGCCGGTGCTGCTACGCGAGGCGTGGAATGAGCTGTGGTGCAACCCGCACCTGCGGCGGCAGATCGACATTACCCTCCCCGCCGTCCTGCCATCTGTTTCCTCGTCGCCCACCACCGCGGAGGGCCCGTCGGAGAAGAGTGCCAGCATCTCCTCCACTGCGCCGGAGAGGGAGGTGGACCACCCTTTCACCGAACCCGCCGGGACGAGCTACAAATCGAGCGCGCAGCGCTTCGACGACCGCCTTCGCGGGTATCGGGTGGATGGCGACAAGCTTCTCTGCCCGTCGTGTGGCAAGCGGTGGTCGGCGTGCACGGCGCACCACACTGTCCCGTCGAGCTGGTGCGACCTGCTGGACCGCGTGCTGCGCCTTCTGCAGCGTCCGAGCGGCACCGCCTCGTCGAAGGCTGCGGCGTCACCGTACTGCGGCTGGTTTGCGGAGTGGACGGACGGCCCGCTCGATGCGTCGCTGGCGAACGTCGCGGACACGCCCTCGCCCAACGCCTCGCAGCCGGGCAGCGGCAACGGCAGAACAGCGGAAGGGGCCGAGGACGCGCCGTCAAGCCCACCGGTTGCGGACGAGGACCGGGACTACCATAGCCCCACCTCCGCCCAGCCCTCCGACGCCGAGCTGTGGGAGGACGCTGACGACACCTCGGAGGAGGTGGTCGACGACGACGATGAGGAGGATGAGCAGAATGCTCATGACGGTTCGCAGGCAGCGGCGACGAGCAGCGGTGCTGAGCGTGCAGATCACGATGACGATGATGACGATGGTGACGATGATGCAGAGACGGTGTCGGACGAGCACGCCGATGCCACATCGGAGGAATCGCGTGAGGCACCTCAGCTGGGCGGTGTCGACGCTGCCCTTGATCGGAGGATGGTCGAGGAGGTGCTGCGAGCGGCCTTCGCTCCGACCTCACGCTCAGAGGAGGTGAGGGACCGCCCCAGCTCGCCGAAGGACGACGACACGCCGATGACGCTGACGGTCCGCCGCGCCAGCCGGCCCACTGCCGACGACGACGGCGACAGCGACGTTGTGTACGTGGAGGGCAGCGGCGAGACGCGGCAGGGCTCCTTCACCTTCACCGGCAGCCTCCTCTCCCCGACGGTGCTGCGGGGGCAGATGATGTTCGACTCGCTGAACCTCCCCGACGGTGACGGCGAGGCCTCCGCTAACCAGGAGTGGGCCTGCCCGCTCTGCACCTTCTTGAACGAGCCGGCGGCGGTGCGCTGCGCCATCTGCGCCAACGCGCGGCCGGGCGCGTCGTGGGTGTGCCCGGTGTGCAGCTACGCCTACAATGCCGTGTCGTCTTCCACCTGCGTCACGTGCGGCTGCATGCGGCCGAGCAGCGTGCGGCGCCTGCACGAGGCGGTCGGCCCCAGCGCGGAGTGCACCAAGTGCCACCAGCGGGAGCACTTCCGCAACTTCCACGCTCTGCGCTACCGCCACTACTGCACCAGCTGCAAGGAGACGACGCGGTGGCTGCCCAAGGACCGTTTCAGCACCACCATCGAGGCGCGCCTCGTCGGCGACGGCAGCACGCTCGAGTTCCAGTGGGCGCTGGACGGGTACAACACCATCTGCTTCGGCCTGCGCACGCGGGCGTACAACGCGGACGAGCTGTGGGGCCTGGTGGACGCCGCGGCGCGGAAGAAAGGGTCCACGGCCGTCAAAGAGCTCGGCCGCTACGTTGCCCCCATCCCAGAGCGCCCGCTCAGCACGCCACCGGCGACACCAGTACCGACGAGAGCGCCGGCCGCTGCCCCGGCCGCGCAGCCCTGCATGGTCGGGGCGGTGGTCTACTACGCCAGCGCGCTCGTGCTGCGGTACGCGCGCCTCCTCCCCGCGGAGCAGCTGGCGCAGGCAAGCTTTTTGCGCCGGCTGCATGTGTGTGGGTCGGACTGGCTCGACAGCTGGTCGCAGTTCCCCGCCTCCTCGATCCTTCCGATCTTCTCGCAGTGCCTGAAGCTGCTGCAGGAGGGTGTGCGCAAGCCGGAGCTGGTGTCCACCATAGCGGCGGTGGCGCTCGCGCTGATCCGTCAGCAGCCGCGCCTGCTCGGTGCGGAAAAGCACGCTCTGCTCTACGCGCTGTGCCTCAACGTGGTCCGCTTTGGCGACAACGCACAGCGGAAGGTGAGCTACGGTTGCATCAGCGCGCTGATGGAGGACGACCCGGCTGCTGCCCTCAACGTGCAGCCGCTGGTGCCGGTCCTCTCAATGGAGCCGCTTCTCGAGGGCCAGCAGCGGGCCACCGTCCTGGCGCTGCTGCACCACGCCACCATGGCGTCCACACCGGCCATCGCCAAGGCGTGTGCGTGCATGGCGCGAACGGTGGAGGCGATGGAGCACCAGCGGCCCCTGCCGCCCATGCTCGGTCGCCCGTTTCCTTACTTGGTGGCTCTCACCGAGACCCGCCTGAACGAGGGCGGCGAGCTGCTGGTGGGCCAGGTGCGCGGCAGCGTCGGGGTGGCGCCGACCAAGGGAGGGAAGTATTACTACGAGGTCGAGGTGCCGCACGAGTTCGTGTCGGACCGCTCCAAGACGATCGTCATGGGCTGGGGCACCGTCGAGCACGAGCGCATCGCCTCGGCCCAGCACGTCGGGTCCGACCTGCACTCCTGGGGCTTCAACTGTCGCGACCACCTGCGGCTGATGATGACGGAGCAGGCGCTGCCGGTGCCGCGGCGGCCGAGCCAAGGCGACGTGATCGGGTCCATGATGAACCTCGAGACGATGATGGTGTGCTGGACCATCAACGGGCAGGAGATTTCGTGGGTGTCGGTGCCGGCGCAGGGGGACGGCGAGGAAATCTTCCCATACGTCAGCGCCTCCGTTGAGCCGCAGAGCGTGAAGATCCGCCTCGGCAACACCCGCTTCAAGCCCGCTGGCTACCAGGACTACACCCCGCCAGCCGACCGTGATTTGTGGAGTCCCGACGACGAGAATGCCAAGGCCGGCTCGCTGCCGAGCAAGCGGAAGGGCGGCAGCAAAGCGCCGTCGTACCCCCCGCAGAGCTACGAGTTCTACCAGCAGCTCAGCCGGGCGCTGGAGGAGGCCTCCATCACCACCCTCGACGACGCGTCAATTTTCCCGCTGCTCGACACCACGAGTGCTCGCAGCGTGCTGCGGCAGTATCCGAGGGTGCTGGACGTGCTGCAAGGCTCGCAGACGCAGCAGCCACACGCCAGTGGGAGTCTCCTCCTCCGTGGCACACAGGTGCCCGCGCAGGGAGGTGGCAGCACCGGGGACGTGCAGCTCCTCGTGCCCTACATCCAGCGCCTCCGTCGCGCGCAGGAACTGACCATCGTCGTTGCGCGCCACCTCTCCCTCATCGAGAAGTCGCCCTACCTCATGTCGTGCTACAAGAAGGCGGCGGATCTGCTCTTCAGCAGCGGGCGGTGGACCATCTTCGAGCTGCAGCCGGGTGGCCGGCCCAAGTACAGCGGCGGAGCGGCGCTCCGCGTGCTCGTCTCGGTGCGCAAGGCGCGTCACGTGCGCAAGGAGGCCGACGCGGAGTGGCTGGCACAGCACCCCGGCCTGTCATCGCCCCCACAGCAACAGATGCAGCCGCAGCCGCAGCCGCAGCCGCAGCGGTCCGCCTCGTCTCCGTCCGCCTCCTCGGTGGGCGTGTCCGGCCCACCGTTCCTTGACGATGACGCCTCGGCGTCGCAGAGCTCGCCGCCACGCCGGGCCCGCCACGACAGCAGCAGCAGCAGCCCGCTCTCCGCCGCCCGCCGCGCCTTGGAAAGTGCGGAGGCGGACAGCGCTGAGGGGACGGCGGAAGTGGAGCCGGACGAGAATGCGGCGGTGGTGGTGGCGGAGGAGGTTCGCGACGACGGTGAAGAAGACGAAGACGAAGACGTGGAGGAAGAGGAAGAGCTTGTGGACGTGGACAGCAACGACGAGGACGGCGACGCCGACGACGTGCTGTCGCGCAACTTGGGCGACACCTCGCTGACGGAGCTGCGGCGCTCGCTGCAGGAGATCTACGGCGACAGCTCCCACCTCTCATCGGAGGCGCGGCGTCTCCGCTGCAGCGTGACGGGGCAGCTCTTCACGCAGCTGGAGAAGAAGCGCGTCTACCAGCGCGCGCGCATGTTCGCCGTGCAGCTCGAGGGCACGCTGGCCGTCGACGCTGGCGGTGTGACGCGGGCGGTGATGAGCATGCTAGGTGAGGAGCTGAGCTACCGTTTTGTGCGTGGCGTGCGCGTCGACCCGCTCCTGCCGCTCTTCCAGCTCTGCACGCACAGCACTATCTTCACGGTGGTGCCGAACATGTCCGCCCTGTACGCCAGCGAGGCGGCAGACGACGGCGCTGAGGGGAGTGTGCTGCGGCGCATGTTCGAGTGGCTGGGCAAGATGATCGGCAACATGGTGCTGTGCGGCACGCTGAAGGTGCCCTTCGACTTCCCGCGGCTGCTGTGGAAGACGTTGACCTTCCAGGAGGACGCCATCACGCTCGCGGACTACGCGTACGACATTGACGACAACATCATCGCCGCGCTGGAGGATGACGACTTTGTGCTGAGCGACGATTTCTTTGCGGCCTTGCCAGAGCACGTGCGGGCGAGCCCGGCGTTCTTGAAGGGTTTCCACGGCACGGCCAGCGACGCGCCTTTTGGTGAAGGGACGGGGGCCGCTGGCCACCACGCCGGAATGCCGTCGTCGCGCCCGCTGCGGCCGTACGTGTGCATGACGCCGGCGATGAGCATGCAGGACATGAGTCACCTCGCGCTGGAGGAGTTGGAGGAGCTCGCCGCGGACGCGGAGGCGGCGGAGGTGGGCCGACGACGCGCGCTCGCGCAGGAGGCGTTGCTGCATCAGTACGACCCCGCCTTCTTCGCCATCCGCGCCGGTCTCACCTCCGTCGTGCCGGCCGCGTCGCTGCGCGCCGTCCGCTGGGAGGACCTGCGCGCGCGGGTGTGCGGCAACGGCGCCGCCTCGACGGAGCACGTCCTGGCGGAGCTCGACATGTCGCCCCTCACGCCATCGATGCGGGCGATGCTGACGCAGGTGCTGAGCAGCTTCACGGAGTCGCAGCTTTCTCGCTTCCTGCTCTTCTGCTCCGGCCAGAGTCGCATCCCTCTTCCGGAGAAGGTGCTGGTCAACTGCGGCGACGAGGCTGGCCGACTTCCGACCGCGCACACGTGCTCGCCGATTTCGCTGTTGCTGCAGCCGTGCTCCACTGTGGCGGAGCTGCAGAACAGTCTCGAGGCGTGCCTGAGCCACGCGGCAGAATTCGGCTTCGTCTAAGAAAAGGAGAAAAAGTGTATTGAAACATTGTTTGTCTTTTGTACGGTGGCAGCTTAGTCAGCGTTGTACCCCAATCCGCTTTGTGCTTTTTTGTGATCCTGTTTTTTTTTTTATATCTTGGAAGTTTTGAAGTTTTTTTTTGTTTTTGTCTGTTTGTCTATTTTTTTTTGCGTTGTTTTTCTTTGGGTTGTGATGTGGAAAGAAAATCTGCTGAGCTGCTGTATTTTTGAACATCCTTTTTTTCTCCACTTAATTTGTTTTAGACAATGTGCTTGCAAGTTTATCCCAACATTATTTGCTTTATTGATATGCTGACCAATTTCTACCATGAAAAGTATTGCCACACATGTATAAAGTTGAGATGACGTTTCTTGGACCGCAGTGGCACTTGCTATCTGGTGTGTCTTTGAGTTTTGGGCGGCCTCAGGTTTCCGGGCCTAGGCGCTTCTTGGATCGAGGAGAAGTCATGATGATGTAAATAGAAGAAAAAAAAATAAACACATATTGTTGTCTAAAAAGTGTTTAACAAGTATAACCCGTGCAGACTTCTTGCGCACACCACCACTTGGTGCACCGTTCGCGTCTTTGTTTCGCACTCACACTCCCTCCTTTCCTCTCTATCCTTCTCCCTTTTAACCGAACGTTCGTGCTTCACACGCAGAGCCCTCGCACATTTTAAAGATAGAACAGGCGCGCCGCGTTTGTTCCTTCTTGCTCGGTTGTAAAGTAACGCAACTGCTTATTTCTGTAAACCATAACTCTCTTTTTTATCTTTTTATTCTTTTTTTTCTTTGCATCATGTATAAAAAGTCTAAAAGCAACATGTCCGCGGCGTCGGCAGCGGTGGGGGGCGATGTACAGACTGCGCCAGCCGGCGCCTCCCCCACGCACACCGCCGTCACGGCAGCCACGAGCATCGCCGCCAGCTCCCCCGCACTCCCGCGGCACATCACCACCCAGCTGCACTGCCAGGCAGCCGTGGTGCGTGTCGGCGAGCAGTTCGCCGAGTTCGAGTGCAGCGTCTTTCGCCGCAACGGGCCCAGCGCCGTGATGAGCGCGCAGAAGTCGATGATGGCGGCCCACAAGCAGAGCCCCACTGCCGCAGACAGCATCACCACCACCGCTGCTGCTGCGGCCGCGGATGAGATCGATGGAGAGCGGCGCGACAACGCCTCGGCGGCTCCGCTGTCCTCCCGCAACACCAACGCAGACGTTGACGTGGACGGCGAAGGGAATTACGATGACACAAACGAGGATTCGCTGATCCCGATCGACTGCGCCGAAGAAGACGTGCCGCGGTGGCAGCTGTTGATCTACACCGAGCTGCATCACGGCCCTGGGGTGTCGAAGAAGGCAAGCCGTCGCAGCAATGCCGCCATCGGTGGTGCTGCTGCTACGGCTGCTTCTCCAACGGCGTCGATGCACAACACCGCCTTTGGCGCGAGAGGGACAGCCACGAGTGTCGGCGGCGAGGTGGAGGAGCCCGCCTCGATGGACGAGCTGCCGCTTCCCGACAACGCCAAGGTCTGCTTCTTCCAGACGCTGCCCACCACGCGGCTCAGCAAGGTCGTCAAGCTCGAGCCCGGCTCGCGCTTCACCATTCTCATGCGGTGCTACTCGCGTCCGACGGCGCAGTGGAGCCCGTGGTCGGAGCCCGTCTACACCGCCACGCAGTTCCCCGTGGTCACCCGCATTGTCGAGATCGGCTCCGACTACGTGCACTGCACGTGGGACCGCGCCTCGCAGCGCAGCGAGGAGGGCATCACGAAGGAGCTAGACGCCGCCACGACGGACTGGTGCCGCAGCATCCCCAACTTCGAGCTGCGGTTTCTGCGCGAGTCCGACATGGCCGAGCACTACCTCGGCAGCTTCGAGGCGGGCTGCCGGTCGCAGACGGTGCGTGCGCTGCAGCCCGGCACGGCGTACATCGTGATGATGCGCTACATGACGATGATCCGCACAATGCGGGAGTGGACGGAGGTGACCCGGCTCGTCACGGAGAGCCCGCTGGAGGTGCGGCTGGAGTCGCGCGGCGAGGACACCTTCACGTTCAGCTGGGGCCGCACGACGACGGCCACCGCTGGCAGAATCATCGCCGCCAGCACCGCCGCGCCGTCCGCGACGGCCTTTCTGGAGGAGGGCGGCGACGCCAACGCTGCGGCGGCCACCACGTCAGCTGCGGGTTACCTGCTGCCGCGCGTACCGGTGCACGAGTACGAGCTGATCATCGAGAGCGCCGACCTCCGCTTCGACCCCATCACCGTCCCCGCCGCCGTGAGCCAGCACACGATGGACCACGTCTACCCCAGCACGTCGTACTCGGTGTCCGTGCGGGCCCTCTCGGAGGAGGGGCGCTGGGGCGGCCGCTCGCTGCCGCTCGTCGTGCGCACGGCCGACCGCCCCACCGTGTCCGTCGCCGCCGTTGGCGAGTCGTTCGCGTCCTTTGCGTGGACGCGCAAGCAGGAGGAGCCGCTGGAGTCGAAGCTGCAGTACCGCGTGCAGAGCATGACCTCGGCCTACAACCAGGCGGAGACGATCGACCTGCCCATGTCGTCGTCGTCGTCGGTACGGCGCCTCGTCAACGTCGAGCATCTCCGCGCCGGCAGCCAGTACACCATCACGCTGCGGCTCGCCATCGGCACCGCGTGGGGTCTCTGGACGGAGCCGCTGCGCTTCACGACGGCCCCGAGCGCGGCGCTGACCTTTCTCGAGCGCGGCGAGGACTTCCTGACGCTCAACTGGCCGTCGACGGGTCTCGCCGCGTCCGGCAGCGACGATGAACCGCCTGCGGTGTACAACATCGTCGTGGTGAAGTGCAATTCCATGGGTGAGCGCACGTCGGTGCTCAACGAGCGCGTGACGCGCGACCCAACGCAGCGCGGCTTCCGCGTGAGCGACCTGGAGGCCGACACGACGTACGACGTGCAGTGCCGCACGTGGCAGCGCAACCCGATGACGGGCTACGAGGGCTGGGGTGAGTTCTCTGCCCCGGTGCGCATGCAGACGCTGCAGCCCGTCGCCCTGCACGTGTGGGACGTCGGCGAGGACTTCATCCACGTCGTGTGGCGCCGCGGGCTGTCGGAGCACGGCGGCAACGCGGCCGCCAGCTCGGACACCGCGTCCGACGCGGCCCCGTCGGCGGAGTGGGACCGCCTCAAGTACGAAGTCGTCGTCGGCTGCGTGGACACCGGCGAGGACGAGCTGCTGCACCGCCAGGTGCTCGACACCAGCTTCACCATCTCGCAGCTGAAGCCGTCCACCACGTACATCATCTCCGTCCGCGCGTGCGACGAGCAGGGGCAGTGGGGCCTCTGGAGCGAGGTGAAGGTGCTCACGCTGGCGTCCGTCAAGACGACCATCAACGAGATCGGCGAGGACTTTGTGCGCCTCGTGTGGCAGCGCTGCGCCGGCGACGACAACGCAGACCTGCACGACGTCACGGTGGCGGACATGTTCGTCGCCAAGTACAGCGTGCTCGTGTACGCGAAGGAGCTGCCCGGCATGCCGGTGACGCCGCACGTGCAGAGCGGCTACGACGAGGGCGGCGGCCGCTCCGACGTGGTGCAGCACGAAGTTGTGTCGAGCGAGCACACGTCTCTCCGCGTCGGCGACCTGCTGCCCGATCGCGAGTACGTTGCGGTGGTGCGGGCTGCCACGTCGAGCGGGCGGTGGGGCCTGTGGAGCAAGCCGATCCGCTTCCGCACTAACCCGCAGTTCCGCATCCCCGCCCAGCAGCTCACGATTGGCGAGAACTACGTCTCTGTGGTGTGGAGCCGCGGCGAGGTGCGCAACACCCACGACAAGACCGTCTCCGCCGCTGCCGCTGCTGGTGCTGCTGCTGTCAATGCCGACTCTGACGACGCGGAGGTGCAGGTTGGTGACCTGACGGTGACCGGGCAGGAGCTGCGTATTCACGGCGTGACGACGCAGTACATGAAGGAGTACGCCCTGGAGGCGGATGTGCGGGAGCTGAAGATGTCGGAGCTGCTCCCGGCCTGCGCCTACACGATCCAGATCCGCGTGCGTGGGCGGTCTGGCTGCTGGGGCCTTTGGTCCAGCCCCGTCCACATCCTCACCCGCGGCACCATCGCCGTGACGACGGACGAGGTCGCTGAGGACTTCATCGCGGTGCGGTGGGAGCGGCGGAAGGTGTCGAACCCGCACCAGTACCCGACCGGCCGCGGCATCGTGACGTCCTACCACCTGCGCGTGTACAACGGGGACGGGGTGCACATGGAGACCTTCCTCGGCGACGGCGACTGCCCCTACCGCGTCACCGGTCTGAAGGCGAACACGTACTACTGCGTGGAGCTGAAGGCGAACTACAACGACGAGGAGTGGGGTCTGTGGAGCGTGCCGCTGTGGTGCCTGACGATGCAGCCCATGCGCATCCAGGCGAAGCTCATCTCCGAGGAGTTCTGCTGCCTGCAGCTCTCGCGGCCGGGCCAGCAGCGCCGCCTTCCCGAGGACGACGGCAACCCGCCCACGGAGGAGCGAGTGCTCGCCCACGGAAAAGTGCGGCCGACCATCATGCTCTGCGTGACGTCGCCCATCCTCTCCAAGGCACCGTACAACACGACCACCAGCAACGCAACCGCCAACGGCGGCGGCGCCGCGCACGCCAAGTCGGCGTACCTCAACGACGCCCTGCCCCCCGACGCGGCGGACCAGCGCCTCGTCTACCAGACGGAGCTGCTCAACAGTGCCGAGACGGTCGAGCACACGGTGCCAAACCTGAAGTGCAACACCGTCTACAGCGTGTCGGTACGCACGAAGCTGGCGAACGGCGAGTGGGGCATGTGGTCGCCGTCGCTCGTCTTCGCCACCGTGCCGGCAACGCGCGTCTCCTTCACGAGCATCGGCGAGAGTTTTGTGGGGGTGGAGTGGGTGCGCCACGCGCAGGTGATCCCGCCACAGATCACGTCGGCGGAGAACGTGGTGCTCGGCGTGGCCACCATCACGGCGTCGCGGGTCCGCGTGCGGGAGAGCGGCGGCTCCTACCAGCACACGTACACCGTCGAGGGCGCCACGACGTCGCTGCGCGTCGAGCACCTTTCGCCGGCCACGACGTACATGGTCTGCGTGCAGACCTTTAACGACAACTACGAGTGGGGCGTCTGGAGCGAGGAGCAGAAGGTGCGGACGGTGCCGGGGATGGACATCCACATCCAGAACGTCTCCGAGGACGCGCTGTGGACGTCGTGGTCGCGGCGCACCGACCTGCACGTCGGCGGCGACGCTGACACCGTCTTCAACGTCAACATCTCCGCCCGCACCTACGAGGTGTGCATCCTCGGCGAGGGCGGCTTCACCTATACGCAGGAGACGACCTCGACGGCGCTCTTCTTCCGTGGCCTGCTGCCCGACACGGTGTACACGGTGCACGTCCGCGCGCTCTTCGCGCAGTCCGATCACTGGGGCCTGTGGTCCACGCAGGCCTTCCGCACGAAACCGCGGCTGCGGGTCACCTTTGGCAACATCGGCGACCACTTCGTCATGCTGGAGTGGCGCCGCCACCTGCCGAAGCCCTCCGACGCCGAACTCCGTCTCACTTCCGAGGAGGACGTCGAGGGCGGCTTCACCATTCACCACCACCACAACGGCAGCATCGCCGAGGGCGGCAACGCGGCCGACAGCGGTGGCGCTGGCGGCGCTGACGCGATGGCGCTTGTGGCGACGTCGCCGCGTGGCAGCCGTGGGGGCCGTACCGCCGCGGCAATGGTCGCTGGCCCGCCGCTGGTGGTCGCCGAGACGGACGATGTGGTGCAGCTCTACCGCTTCAAGGTGCAGCGTGTCGGGGAGGCGCACCCGCTGGTGTACAACATCGCCCCCACCGTGAGCAGCTTCCGCCTGCGCGACCTGCAGCCGTCGTCGGAGTACCGCGTGTGGGTCTGCGCGAAGGGCTACGAGGGCGTGTGGGGCTTCTGGAGCGAGGAGTCGCGCGTGCGCACGCTGCCGCGGCTGCAGCTGGAGGTGCTGAACATCGGCGAGGACTACGTTCGCGCGAAGTGGAAGCGTGGGGCGTGGGAGGGGGAGTCGATGGCGGCCGAGGACGGCACGGAGGTGCGGCAGGTCGACGGCGCCGTCAGCGGCTACGAGGTGCGTGTGCTGGACACGGAGGGCAACGTGGCCGCCACGAGCACGACGACCTTCCGCGACGCCGGCGTGACCTTGTCGGGCCTGCAGCTGTCCAGCCTCTACGCCATCGAGGTGCGTGCGAAGGACACGTACGACGCCTGGGGCCTGTGGAGCGACCCGGTCTCCTTCTACACGCTGAAGCCCGTCGTGGTGGGGCTGCAGCGCGTGGGCGAGAACTTCGCGGCGGTGCACTGGTCCCGCCACGCCCCGCTGCTGACACACCGCCGCAGCACCGACTTCGAGGACGACTTCCTCGTCATGACGCCAGCACCGGCGGAGGATGGCATGCACGCGGACAACAACGGCGTCCTGCACCCCGACGAGCGGGTGACGCGGTGGCACATGCGCGTCTCGTGCAACCGCGTCTTTGCCGGCATGCCGCAGTCGGAGGACTACCGCGAGATGTTTGTCGAGGAGGGCGAGAGCGCGCTGCAGATCGACGGCCTTCTCCCGCACGCCACGTACTCGATCGCGGTGCGGGGTTTGAACCAGGCTGGCGAGTGGGGCCACTGGAGCCCGTCGCTGTACGTCTCGACGTGCCCGCTGCTCAAGGTGGCGGTCGAGATGTCCGGCGAGACGTTTCTGCAGGTGGGCTGGCAGCGACCGGCGGCACGGACTGGAGTGACGGAGTGGGCCTCGCCACGCAAAGCAGCGGGCCGCGACGGCGGCCTGCACGCTAACTCCAGCGTGGCGCCGGACGCGTACGGCAACAACATGAGCCTCAACGCGAACAACGCCACGGTGAGCATGCCGGCGTCGGAGGGCAACAGCCACACGCGCCCCCTCATCTCCGGCATGCACCCCTTCGACGACGCCGACGGCGACGTGGACAGCTCGCTGTCGGACAGCCTCTCCAGCGCGGTGGCGGAGTCGTACCTCTGCTTCCCGTCCGAGAACGACGTGCACAACTACCAGGTGACGATCCGCCCGATGCCCATGGAGCCGGCCTTCGATGAGTCTGACGAGCCCCTCGTGGACGGTGCGCGGGTGTACGAGACGACGCAGCCCGGGCTGCGGCTCGGCAACCTCCTGCCGGGCTGCCGCTACGCCATCACGGTGCGCGAGCAGCAGGTCAGCGAGGACGGCCGGCCCATCACGGGGGTCTGGGGCGCGCCGTCGGAGGTCGTGTGCACGCAGACGGTCCCGCCCGTCCACGTCATCCCGCAGGAGATCGGCGAGGACTACTGCCTGGTGGAGTGGCGTCGGGCCGCGCCAGCTGACACAGCGGAGGAGTCGGTGACCGCCGCCTCCGCCGGCGGTGGCGCCGCCGAGTCGCGGGCAAAGACGTCGTCGCCGGCGACAACAGTGCTGGCTGCGGCGACGACGGCGGGCCGCAAAGCCGTCGAGTTCCAGCTGCAGACGCGCCGCCTCAACCCTGACGGCGTGACGCTCTACGAGGGCCCGCTGTCGATGGACTCCGTCGTCTCCGTGCCGAGCAGCGTCAACACCTACCACATCTCCAGCCTTGTCCCCAGCAGCGTCTACGAGGTGCGCGTGCGCGCCAAGATGGAGGGCGGCCAGTGGGGCGTCTGGAGCGCCGCGACGCGCTTTCTCACGCAGAGCCGGCTGGAGCTGCGGGTGGACAAGGTGCAGGAGGTCGCCGTGCGGCTCACGTGGAGTCGGGCCCAGGCGACGGTGATGGACAGCAGCAGCAGCAGCGGCGTCGGCGGTGGCAGCCACAACGACGTGGCAGAGGGCGACGGTGGCGACAAGCCCCTTCCCATTACCACCACCGGTGCGGAGTGCGAGGCCGTGTCTGACGCGGTGGCGAAGAGCGTCACCATTAACGCCACCGCCCCGGTCGAGCTGACCGTCGCCTCACACGTGATTTTGCCCAACGACGCGGTGCACGAGTACGAGGTGGTGCTGGAGGGCATCAGCTGCGAGCAGCACCGCCGCCTCACCGTTGGGCAGGACACGCAGTCCGCCGTGGTGGATGATCTGCAGCAAGACCAGCTCTACTGCGTCTCCGTGCGCTCCCTCAGCGAGCAGCAGCACTGGTCGCACTTCTCGCCCAAGGTCACGGTGCTCACGCTCGCCTCGGTGCAGGTGCGCGTGGCGCAGTACACGGAGGCCACGGCGCTGCTGGAGTGGACGCGCCCGCTGCCAGACGTGGAGCGCTTCAGCGACCTGCTGGGGCGGCAGCAGCGGGAGGCGCTGCAGCAGTGCGACGAGCGCGAGCGTCGCGAGCTCTTCGAGATGAAGCGCAGAATTCAAGAGCAGGAGAGCAAGGGCGAGGCGGCCGGGATGGCGCGCTGGGTCGACTCCGCCGCGCGCGAGGAGCACAACGCGATGCTGCGCGAGGAGGCGACGCTGCACTACCAGATGGACCGCATCGTCGTCGGCAACGCCGACAGCACGGGCTACGAGCTGCGCCTCACCCTGCAGGACGGCAGCGTGTGCCTGCCCTTCATCGCCGAGGTGGAGAAGCTGCGGCTGCGGTCGGCAAAGGTCGGCCGCGCCGCAAGCACCCGCGACCTGCTCAACTCCTCGCGCCGCGCCGGCCCGTCATCGTCAGCGACGCGCGGCTTCTTCACCTCGACGTCGGTGGCCGGGATGAGCAGCCGCGACCGCAAAAAGGAGGTGACGATGAAGATGTCCGCAACCCCGGCGGGGCAGTCCGTCACGCTGTCGAACCTCGGCGGCACGCCCGGCGCTGCGATGGGGGCAACGCCGACGACGGCTGCGCAGGACTCCGCGGTGGAGCTGCTGGACGTGCAGCTGCAGCCGAGCGTCACGCAGGTGCTGCTGCAGGGGTTGAGCCCCAACTCAACCTTCGCCGCGACCGTCCGTGGCCGCAGCGGGGCCGAGGCGTGGCAGCCGTGGAGCTCGCCGACGCCGCTCGCGACGCTCTCCCTCATCCAGCTCGACCAGAGCCGCTTTGGCGAGCACTACATCAACCTCTTCTGGTACCGCGAGGAGGCCGCGGCGATGGCGGCGACGGTGGCGGAGACGGAGGAGTACCGCCGACTGCAGCACGAGTTCCACAACTTCACCGACCGCGACCTCGAGAGCCGGCGCGACACGCTGGACGCGGCGGAGTACACGTCGCTGGTGAACCGCCTGCGCCGTCTGCGCGTGCTGCGCCGCCTCGCCACGGCCCGCGCACGCCGTCACGCGGAGGGCCAGCTGGGCCTGCTGGCTGATCCTGCCTGTCCCATCCTCGGCTTCCAGCTGCGCGTGATTGACGAGGCGGGTACGATCATGGAGCACTACTTGCCCAACGACCCCGTCAAGCCCACGCTGAGCTTCACCGCGACCGGCCTGCAGCCGAACAACATGTACGTCTGCCGCCTCTGCCCGCACTACGGTGACGATGTGTGGGGCTGCTGGACGGCGCCGCTCAAGTACATGACGCACAACTTGATCCAGCTCGACCTCACCTACATCAGCGAGACCTTTGTCGACCTCGAGTGGTGGCGGCTGGACAACAAGGAGGTGGCGAAGCAGGACGTCAACGACACGTTGCTGAGCAGCCGCTACACCGAAGAGAAGCAGGTCTACCAGCTCCGCATCACCCACGACGATGCCGACACCGGCGAGGAGGTGGAGGAGTTTCGCGACATGCAGGCTACCAACGTGCTGCGCATCGACGCGCTGCTGCCAGATACCAAGTACACGATCGCCGTGCGGGAGTGGGACGCGAAGGGTGACTGGGGCCTCTGGTCGGCGGCGTGCTCCTGTGTGACGCTGCCGGGCATCGAGACGGTCGTGAGCAACGTCAAGGAGTGCAGCGCGCAGGTGTCGTGGTCGCGCGCCACGCCGCGCATCGACTACGAGACCGACATGCACGTGCTCGAGGGCAACGTCGAGATCACGGGCTACTACCTGCGGCTCGAGGAGGTGCCCGTGCGCAGCCGTGCCTATACCGAGACGGCCACCAGCGGCTCCCCGCGCAGCAACTCGCAGCTGCCCAACGCGTTCGATGAGTCGGCGCTGGGCGACAACGCGGACGACTTCGAGGACGAGGAGGGCTTCTCCTCGGAGGCGGCGGAGAGCGCTGGGAATTTGTCGATGGAGCTGGGCGACACGCAGCTCATCAACAACTCCTTCCACGGCATCCCAAGTGTCGCGTACGAGGAGAAGCCGCGCACGGCGGAGGTGGATGAATTGGAAGGAACGCTCGCCTTCGGCTTCCAGCGCGGCGGCCCGCTGCCGCCAGAGCCGCACCCGCAGCTCTACAACGGCATGGTGCCGGACAACACCGACCGCTCCGTCACCACCTCCGGCATGTCCTCAAAGACGCGCCAGCACTATCTGATGGTGCGCAAAATCTCGTCCAGCACGGAGCTGCAGGCCGCGCTGACGGAGCTGAAACCGCAGACAATCTACTGCGTGCAGGTGATGGCCGAGACGACGGGCGGCCAGGTGGGTCCGTGGTCGGTGCCGCACCACCTCATCACCATGCCGCGCATCCGCCTGTCTCCGGCGTCCATCTTCGAGCACTACGCCACCCTGCAGTGGGGCCGTGCAGCGCTGGCGCCGCTGGCCACCCTCGTCGCGAACAGCACCCGCATGAGCGGTAACACGAGCAGCAGCAGCAACACGAACCGCAACAACAACACCAATAATGCCAGCGGGACGCGGAATAGTTGGAGCAGCATCGAGACCTCGACGAAGCGGGTGACGCTGCCGACGTCCAAGGTGGTCTGCTACGAGCTGGAGGTGTGCGGCGTCGGCTGCGACTTTACGCTGAGCACGCGCATCGACACCAGCGCGCAGAGCAGCGTCTTCCGCGTCAACGGGCTGGCTCTCGACTCCCTCTACACCGCCCGCGTCCGCTCCTTCAACGAGGCCGGCGAGGCGAGTCTGTGGTCGCTGGAGCGCACTTTCGTGACGCTGAAGCAGATCCTTGTGCACCCGAACGAGATCACGGAAAACCACATCGACATCGAGTGGGGCCGCCCTGAGCAGAACCCGGACACGTACCGGGCGAAGATCGCGCAGAGGGCGGAGAAGGAGGAGGCTGCGGCGGCGCTGCCGATGCGGTCCACCAGCGCGGCTCCGGGTGGTGCGGTCGCGGTGACCACCTCGTCCAGTGCACTGCCGTCTGCACCGACGTCGGCAGCGTCGACCAACGCAGCTGGTAATGGTGGGGGAACGTCGATGACTCGCCTTGGTGGTGGTGGACATGGTGGTGCGCCTGCGGTGCTGGTGGGCGCGCGGGATGCCGTGAAGTACCACGTGCGCGTCTACCACGCCACGGAGAGCCAGCCGCCCCAGCTGTTCCTCGAGAAGCACCTCAACGGCAACACCATGACGCTGACGGTGAGCGGGCTGAGCGCCAACGCCATCTACCTCATGTACGTCCGCGCCATCAACCGCGACGGCGTGTGGAGTGAGTGGTCGGATGGGCGCTGCGTGTACACGATGAAGCCGCTGCAGTCGAGCATCGCCACCGTCGGCGAGGATTTTGTGCGGCTGCAGTGGAGCCGCGAGGCACCCGAGGAGGTGCACTACGCCCCGAACAGCGGCGACGCCGTCGCTCTGTCCACGTCTGCACGGAACTCGAAGGAGCGCAGCCACGACACCGAACTGGCGGAGAGCGCCGCGCAGGACAACAGTTTCCGTCCGGCTGAGTACGGCGACGACGACCGCCTCATGCAGTCGCTGCACAGCGATGGCGCGTTGACGGCCGCCACCGCCGCGGAGTCGCCCGGTGCCTCCTTGAAGTGGCAGCGGCGGCGGCGCTTTCTGCTGCTGGACAAGCCGGCCACCGACGTCGGCCCGGTCTACCGCAGTGCCGCGACGAGCATCCTCTCCTACGTCATCTCCGTCCGCCGCTCCGAGGAGGCGGAGGGCTACACCGTCGAGGTGCCCGGCAACGTGCACCAGCACACGCTCCCGGCCCTGCAGCCGGACTCGATCTACCTCATCTGTGTGCGGGCCAAGTACGGCAGCGGGGACTGGAGCCCGTGGAGCGACGTGATCCGCACCGGCACGTACAACCTGCTGGCGGTGGACATGAAGGAGGTCGGCGAGGACTACTTCTCGGCCGCGTGGCAGCGCAAGTCCAACACGATCAACATGGGCTCGCTGCACCTCGGCAAGGTGGAGGAGACGGTGTGCTACGAGGTGCGCGTGCGGGACTACTCCGACGTGCCCCTCGGCGAGGAGGAGGGCGAGCTGGCACGGCAGCGTGACCAGGGAAGCCGCAGCCTCTTCCTTCACCCGAACCAGCGGCACTGCGCGATGCGGGAGCTGATGTCGAACCACCGCTACCGCCTCGCCGTGCGGCGGTGGTATCAGCCACACGACGGCTTCGCCCAGTCCGCCGACGCTGGCGATGACGTGGGAGCCGTGGAGACGGCGCTGAGCGTGCCGGCGGCCGATGGCGCCGTGACGACCATCGACCCGGTGCTGCGGGAGTCGATGGAGAAGGCGCGGGCGGCGCCCGGCGTGTGGAGCGAGTCCGAGTACGTGGTCACGCTGCGCGGCATGGTCTGCACGGTCGAGCGCGTCGGCGAGGAGTTCTTCCAGCTGCGGTGGGCCCGCGACCCGCGCGCCGTCCCGCTGCCGGTGCGCCGTGCGATGCCGGTGAAGCCCGTGCAGACCTACCAGCTGCGCATCGACGAGATGCTGCGCGACGGCTCCGCGGTGGAGACGACGCGTGGCAGCAACACCTTTCACCTGGACGAGCTGATGCCGCCTACGGAGACGACGTACTTCAACAAGACGCTGAAGCCGAACACGCTGTACAAGATTGAGGTGCGCTGCTGCATCGAGAAGACATGGGGCCGCTGGAGCAGGCCGGTGTATGTCATCACGCTGCCCTGCCTGCAGGTCGAGCTGAATCGCATTGGGGAGGAGTGTGCCACCATCGCCTGGCGCCGTCCCCGCGAGCCGCTGACGCTGCCGGATGGCGAGGTGGCCGTCTTGGGCGACGAGGAGGACACTGACGGCACCTACCAGCTGGAGGTGTCGGGTGTGGGCTTCAGCTACCAGGTCTCGAGGCGCTTCAAGGCGTCGCGGTCGAGCTACACGGTGAAGCACCTCGACGCCGACGCGCTCTACTCGGTGCGGGTGCGGTGGGGCGACGGCGTCAACCAGTCGTGGAGCCTGTGGAGCGACACGGCGTGCTTCGCCACGCTGAAGCCGCTCACGGTGCGTCTCGCCATGCCGACGGAGCACTTCGTGAACGTCGAGTGGAGCCGTCCAAAGCAGACAGCCGACGAGTACGTCGCCCGCATCGAGCAGCAGCAGAGCGGCACCGCCTCGTCCACACCCCCTCCGTCGTCCGCAGCAGAGACAGCAGCCAACACACCGGCGCCTGACCAGCAGCCGGAGACGACGGCGGCCACGGCGCCTACCGCCGCCACCGCCACCGGCAGTCGCAGCTCGATGGCGTCGGCGCTCGTGTCGTCGGTGCAGCTGGGCAACCCCGGCTCCCTCGCCTTTCACCTGTGCGTCTTCAACACGCAGGAGACGCCGTCGATGGCGGTGGTGGACAAGCAGTTCCACAAGGACGTGTCGCACTACCGCGTCGGCGGTCTCAACCCCGACACGCCGTACGTCGTCATCATCCGTGCCTGCTGCGAGGCCACCGGCGATTGGGGCCTGTGGAGCGACGAGCGCCCCTTCCGCACCCTGAAGCTGCTGGCCCCGTCGATCACCAGCGTTGGCGAGAACTACGCTGAGCTGACGTGGGAGCACGGCGACGGCGCGGAGCAGCAGCGCGCGGCTGGCGCGGCGGCCGCGAACAACGGCAACAACGCCGTGGGGAGTGCCGTGGGGAGTGCCGTGGCGGTGCCGACCAAGTACCTGGTCGTCCTGCGGTCTACGCAGTTCGGCACGGTGGAGCGCGAGGTGACGCCGGAGGAGTGCGGGGTGACGGAGGGCGGCTATCAGGCCCCGTGCTACCGACTCCCGCAGCTGCACCCGGGCACCGAGTACGCCGTGGCGCTGCAGCCGTGCTACGGTGGGTCGGGCGACTGGGGCCTCTGGTCGCAGGCGGTGCTCTTCACCACCCTCCACACGCTGCAGCTCACCGCCACGGTGCGGCGCGACACGGCAGACCTGAGCTGGAGCCGGCAGAGCCCACCGCGGGCGGTGGAGATTGCGGAGCCGGCCGCGTCAGGGGATGCCGCGGGGGACGCCTTCCCGCCTGCCATCTTACTCCCCCCGACCGGTGGGGCGCAGTCTGGCAACGCCGCCGCTGCCGCCTCGTCGCCGCTCGTCAGCACCCGCACGGTGTCGCGCTACCAGCTGGTGGTGTACCGCGAGGCTGACCTGATCGCGCTGCGCCAGCAGCACTCGGCGCTGGAGAACAGCATCTCGACTGCCATGCGCTCCTCCACCTCGCTCGCGGCGGGCCTGGCAACGCCGTCGAAGAGCCGCGGCGAGCACCGGCACCCGCTGGGCGGCAGCCCGACGAGCCCGACCGTCCTCGGGATGCCCGACCACGCCGGCAGCAGCAGCCGCAACAGTTTAGGCGCCGTGGAGCCGGCGAAGCGGTCGCCGCGGCACCCCGCCGCCGCCCCGCTGCACCCGCGCAGCTCCGGCGCCGGCTCAGACGAGACGCAGGCGCCGACGGCCATTCCCGACATGGACATGGCCGCGCTGGTGAACCTCGACGCCCCCGACGCCGCCGCCGCTGCCACCGCCTCCTCCATCTTTCTCTTCCGCAAGACGTACGACATGACGGAGACGAACACGGCCCCCGTGAAGGGCCGCGGCAACGCCGGCAACATGGTGGAGCGGGTGGAGGGGCTGACGCCCGACACCATCTACGTGGCGCGGCTGCGGGCGATGGACCTGTTTGGTCACTGGGGTGCCTTTGTGGAGCAGCGTCTGATCACCCCGCCGATGCCGCCCGCGCAGGTCGTGCTGCGGCGCGTCAATGCGCAGTTCTGCTCTCTCCAGTGGACCGCGCCGACCGCTGGCACGACGTCGACGACCACTGCCACCGCCGGTGCCACGGCAGGCGCTGCGGCGGACGCTGTGGAGGCGAACAACGGCATCATCTCGGTAGAGTCCGAGAACCCGCCGGAGCACTACCGCTACGTCATTGAGCAGTGCTACATCGCCAACGACGCTCCCCAGACGGCGGGCGGAAACGGCGCGGCGACGGCTGCAGGAGCTGGTGCGGCTGGTGCGGCTGGTACGTCGGGTAGCGCCGGTGCTGCTCGTAAGGGCGGCGCTGGTGGTGCATCACCGGCGACCGGCGCTGCGGGTGGTGGTGGTGGGAGCGCAGGACCGGTGGCCCCCGGTGCACCGGGCAGCGTTGGCAGTGAGTGGCACGTCGTGGACACCGTCGAGGACAGCACCGTCTGCGCGGTGCGCATCAGCGGTCTGCTGGCGCGCATGCGGTGTCGTGTCAAGTGTGCGCGTCGCTACATCAACCCGCCGTCGGCGACAGAGGAGAGCTCCGGCGACGTGGCAGCCCCGCCGCTGCCGTCGCACTTTCTCGGCCCCTACAGCGACTTCTCGGAGGTGGTGGCCGTGTCGAGCGGCACACCGCCGGAAGGGGTGCTGGAGCTGCACCTCACCACCCTCTCGCAAAACGCGGCGACGCTGGAGTGGCTGCCGCCGCCGAAGCCCTCGGAGGCCGCCGCGGGTCGCTACACCCGCCCGCACTACCGCGTGTACCTGGCGAACACGACGGACCAGCCGTACCCGGTGCTGCTCGCGACCGTGCACCGGCCGACCTACGCGCTGACGAACCTGACGCCGGCGACGACGTACACGGTGCAGGTCGTCGCGGAGAACAACGACGGCGTCAGCTTCCGCAACCCGGTGCTGCTCTTCCACACGAAGGCGGAGGACGACACGACGGTGTCGCGGCACGAGGAGGGCAGCAACGCCAAGGACGCCGCCAATGCCGCGCCGCTCGGTGAAATTGTAGCCTTCCACGGCCCCCGCGCAGTGCAGCAGATGGCGCAGGACGCGACGGCCGAGGAGGCGGCGGAGGTGCCTGACATTCCAACCGGCGCCCGACGGCTGCTGAGCGGCCCTACGCCGTCGCCGCCCACGCAACAGCAGCGCGGCCGTGGTGGTGGCCGTGGCGGCGCTGCCGGGCGTGCACGCGGGGCAGGCAGGGACTCGCTGAAGCGGGCGTCCATTGTTGGCGGGGCGGAGGCCGCTGCCGCAGGGGGTGAGTCGCGGCCGTCCACGTCTCCGCAGCGTGGGGAGTCGAAGAAGCGCGACTCTTCAGTGGGCCGCACCCGCAGCAGCAGCAGCAGCGCCGGAGCTGCGGGGAAGGGCAAGGCGAAGGGGAAGGCCGCGAAGAAGAAGAGCGGGTCGCAGGAGAAGGCACCGTCGCAGCGTAAGAAGTCCGCAGCCGGCGACACACCGCGCGAGGCGGCGTCGACCGCGAAGAGACAGGGCAGCACTCTTCCACCGTTATCGAAGACTGTGTAAGAGGCGGGTGAGCGTGCTTTTTTTTTTTAGGGAAATATTGTTTTGCGTCAATTCATGGCTACCCGCGGACTGCTAGTTCTCCTTTTACAGTTGTACTTTCTTTCTGTGAGTTTATTTTTTTCCTTTTTAACTGCTTTGAGCGTACACGTCTTAAGCGCACGCGCTGCTGCTATGTGTGTCGCTGCCGCAAACAGATTGCACCTTCTGGCAGAGGTGTTTCTGTAGTTCTTCGACCTTACTTACGTGTGCGTTATTTGATCTCTTTTTCTTTTCGCTGGAATTGACGAAGTGGTGTATCAGCTGCACTTCTGTTTTTTTTTTTTTAATACCTATGAGCACATTTCTGGTTTGGCGGTTTTGTTGTCCTAGTGCTTGAAATTCAATTTCTGGTTTTTCTTTTGTCGATCGCGGAGTAAATTAGAGTTGTCATAATATTATTTTTTAGTAGATATCTTACCAAATTTGCCTTTTTTTTTGGTCTTCTTCTTTTTCAGCATGTACATCACTTTTTTTTTTTTAATGACGGAATCCTCGTATTTTACTCCTCGTGACAAGTGCGCGCGCTGTTTTACGCATCAACACGACTAACAATGAACTGCAACTCCGCAATACAGATGTATCAATACACCTCTATTAAAACAAACAAACAAGTGGATAAAGCATAGACGCGCAAGGTGCTAGTCACACTCCTCTTCCTGTGCAGATTTGTTTTAAGCGCATTGCAAACGCCATTTAGTTGCGATCTCTTTTACGGCACATTCCAGAGCGCGTTTCGTAATGAATAAGCATAGATTGCGAGCTTTACTTTCCGATCGGTGGTTTTGCTATAGGGTACTTCATGGTCAGGATTGAATTCGTAGTCTCTTTCGAATTATGGCGCACGGCGGAAAACAGACTCAGTTGCAGTAACACATTTGCAGCATGTGATCATTGCTTCATCTTGAACTTCAACAGCTCCTCTCTATTCACGTCTTACTTCCTTATTCTTTTTTAAGTCGCCATCGTACGTTTCTGTGTTCACTATTAAAGCCTATTTCACATGCTTTTGCTTTAAAAAGTAGAGCAGCATAGAACATATTCTTTAAACAAGGAAACCGTACGCACAACCTGGCCACCTACTCATACCTTTTTATTCGAAAAGAAAACTCGCTCCTCTATCTTCATAGAATAGATTTCATACATAGATAAATACCTGCGTGATCCCAACCCGACAGCTGTATTCCGACAGCTTTGCGCTGCTTCACTGTTTTCCTTCGCTTTATTTTTTTCCTTTTAATCTCGTCTCACTGACCATGAGCGACGATCTGTTTGACATTTTCAACGAGGAGCCGGCTCCTGCTGACATTGCGGCGCCGTCGAGTCAACATGACGCACTCTTTTCCTCCTCCCTGAGCACGACCGGCCAGGAGCAACGCAAGTCCGACGTGGCCATCTTAAGTGGTCGCGCTCCGCTGCGTCCTTCGTCCTCACAGGATTTAACGACCTCTACCGCTCCTGCAGAAGTGATACTACTCGAGGAAGAAGAAGGCACATCCACCAAATCTTATGACATCCACCGCACTAGCAGTGATGGAAGTGCTCTCCCACAAAAGGGAGAGAAGACGGGAACTGCGCATCAGAATGCGAATGCTATCCCGTCTCTGAACGCCTCCCCGTCGTTGCCGCGCATGGAGTTGCCTGCGTCGCGGCCCATGGCACCACCGCTTCCGTTGCCCATGCTGTCTCCGCATAACACGAGTGCATCGACACCGAACATCAGCAGTAACAACACCGCGAGCAGCAGCAGCAGCGGCGGCGGTGGTGGTGCCGTCATGATCATCCGCCCTTCCGCACCCGGCGCGCGTGGCGTTGGCGCGGATGATGCGGGGAGGTCCGTCAAACCCCCTCCACCAGCGGCTGCGGTGTTTACGGAGCCGAACAGCCGCATCCGCCTCCGCCGCGCCACCGTGGCCTTTGAGCAGCTCGCTGTCCGTTTTGCCGAATTCCCTTTCACGTCCTTTTCTCTCTTCCGGCAGGCGGCGCTTCGGAGTGCGGGGCAGGCGCCGGTGCCCTACACCTGCGTCGGCGTTGTGACGCGCAAGTCGGACCCGAAGCAGAACACCGGTCAGACGCGATCCTCTCGCTACGCCGTGCTGACACTGTGGAGCATGGACAGCATCTCTCCCTCGCCCGAGACGGAAATCAGCTTTCTCCTGTGCGGGGACGCCTTCGAGCTGCTGTACAGCCAACTTGTCCGCGGCTCCGTCATGGCGCTGAGCAACGTGGCCATGTGCCCGCCAAAGGGCAGTCGCGCCCCTGCCTCCGAGCTGGACATCCTGCTTCGGGTATCAGATCACACAGCCGTGCGGCAGCTCGGCTTCGCTGCCGATCTCGGGACGTGCACGTCGGTGTCGCACAAGTCCAACGAGCGCTGCCACGTCGCCGTGAACACCGCCCGCTCCCAGCACTGCAGCTACCACGTCAGCGACCTCCGCAAGGTGGCCCGCAGCGGCACGACAGCAGCGGAGACTTCCGCAAAAGGGCACAGCGTCGCGTCTTCTTCTGTCAGCGCTGCGAGCGGATTGTCCACGCGGGCGTCATCGACGGCGCCGGTTATGAAGGGCGGTGCGCTGACGAGCCACATGAGCCTCTCCTCCTCCCCCTCCCCTTCCTCGTCTTCCCTCAGCGCGGCTCCTCGCGGTGTTCTCGCACCAGGCGGTGGCATTGCTCAGCGGGTAGCTGCGCAGCCACCCAACGCGCGTCTTGCCGCGTCGCAGCAGTTACTGCGTCAGCCATCGTTTTTCGCCGTGCGCGGTGCCAGCGGGCTGCCGGTGGAGGATGCGGCACTGCGCCGCGGGCTGAACTCGGCCGGCTCCGGCGTCTACGGCGGTGTGCACAGCGGAGCCCCGCTGGCGCTGCGGCAGAAGGTCGGCCTCCGCCCAGTGGAGTCGTACCCGTCCGCGCAGGAGCTCGGCGTCACCTCGCGTGGTCGCGACGTTTTGGAAGCCGCGCGGCGCCAGGCAGTCATGTCGGAGGAGGAAAAGCTGTTGCGGCGCTCTTTGAAACCCACCGACGCAGGGAAACCGCAGTCGAAGCAAGCTGCTCCCACCAGCACTCCGGTTGGCAGTGCGGGTTCTCGTGATCATGCGGGGAGGCCACGCGGCGCTGAGTCAGCGCACCCGTCGAGCACCGACAACAGCAGCGGCAGGAGCGACGGCCCTCCTACGAAACGGACACGCCCCGAGGCACCCGCTACATTGTTGTCAGACGGATCCACAACGGCAGTGACAGCACGGACGGGCGCCGCCCCGCCAACGGCTTCCACCTCCACGGCAGCTTCGTCTTCCTCTTCCTCTGCGGTGGATGCGAAGCGGATTGAACAGCTGCGGGCACAGTTCCAGCCGCTGCACCGCGCCGCACCAGCCGCCTTCACCCCGCTCAGCAGCCACGGCTCCGTGCACGCCGTCATCAGCTCCGCTGTGCAGAAAGATTATCGGCACACCATCGTCACAAGCGGTGGACAGGAAAACAGCGCCAACAACGCCCTGCTGCGGGCGGCGGCGCAGGCGGCTAAGGACGTGTCTGCACCGAAAGAGAAGCCAAAGCCCAACGCTACACCCAACTCCGTGGCGGCGTCACCCGCGAAGTCGTCGGGCGAGGCGCTCCCGCTCACGTTGCTCGGTGCTGTGGCGGAGACGGTGGGCAGCCAGCACGATCACCTCCGCAGTGCGGCGGACCGCCAGCGCCTGCAGGCCTTCATGGACAAGCAAATCACGAAAGAGAAGGCGTTGGCGGCACTGGAGGCGGTGTCGCAGCAGGCCATCAAGGCCCACTTCTGCTACACCTGCCGCTGTTGGTATGCGAAGCTGCCTACGTCGTGTGTGGAGCAGCACCACCGCACGGAGCTGAAGCCCGCGATGAAGAAGTACATCAAGTGCGAGCACTGCGGGTACAAAACCTTCGTCATTGGTGGCGAGGATGCGAAGGGGTGGAAGGTGTTTCCGCGGTGCCCGCGGTGCCACGAGGAGAGCTTCTGGGTGCGCGGAGACGCCGCCCCGCAGGTTGCCGGGCCTGTCGAAGCGCCAGCTCCGTTTTGATGGGGGATATGCTGTAGAAGATTATGAGTATGAATCGTCAACGAGAATGGAGAACGAAGCAACAGCATGGAGTGAGTTGCAAGCACTTTTGTTTTCTGTTTTTACTCGCTATTTATCTCAGTTTCTAATTTTAAAGCGAGAAAATTACCATTTTTTTAGTGTCTTTTTTTAAGTCTTTGACAAGGCTAATAAACGAGTCCCAAAGGTTGTCAAGTATGAGTAGAGGTTTAAAAAGGTAGTGATTTGTACTCAGAAAAAAAAGATTATTAGCTATGACTTTGGTAATAGCATGTTGCTGCTTTCCGTGCGCCTCGCTTTCCTGTCATCTACTCTCTGTCCAAATGTATTTCCTCCACCATCTTCTTTTTCTTCGTTACTGCACCACCGCAGCTTTGTATCTGTAAAGCATTTCCTTTCTTTTCAGCTCCGCATCGGCTAGACATGTCTGCCCGCCCCACCGCTGCTTCCGTGGCCCCGGCCGCTGGTGCCGCCCCCCGCCGCCACAACATCCCGACCTTCTCCGGCCCGCACGGCGCCGTGCTTGAGCGCATCAACTCGATGATCGCCTCCGGTGACTTCAACGTGCTCTTCACGGCCCTCAAAGGTTTCCGCAACGGCGTGGTCTACGGCACCCGTGTCCGCGCGCCGCACGCGCTCGTGCTAAACCTGGTGTGGAGCAAAGCTCCTTACAGCTCGATGCCCGCGAAGATTTTTAAGGTGACGAAGACGCACGCGTTGGGCCTCGGCTACAGTGCTGTGATCTTCGCCGTGGTGCGCGGCATCCTGCGGTGGATGCAAGGTACCACCCACATCTGGCACAACGCGCTGGCTGGCTTCCTGATTGGCGTGTGCTGCTGGGGTGACCCGAACAACGGTGTGCACATTCAGATGATGATGTACATCCTGTCGCGTGTGGTGTGCGGTCTCTACCACCTCATTTCCAGCAAGTTGCAGCTGCAGGTGCCGTCGTATGCGTACCGTGTCTACATGGGCGGTCTGTGGAGCCTCGTCATTCTCTTCCTTCTGTACTCGCCCGACAAGCTGCAGTCGTCCATGACCCAGTCGCTCCAGTACATCTTCCAGGACAGCGGCAAGTTCAGCAACTGGTACGACCTCTTCGTGGTGAACTCCGCGGACACGCTGTAGAGGGTAAAAAAGGTAGATGAAGCGCATTCCTCTCTTAAGAGTGGGTGTTGTATTGGGTATGCTACTGCTTGTTTATGTGTGTACGTGTTCCAACTGCAAGCCATGCGCATTTTTTTTTTCGGGGGAAAAAAGCACTCTTCCTCCACCGCGCAGGAGGGCTTGTTCTGCAGAGTTTTTGTGTTGTTCGGTATTCTCCTTCGATGCTGGCAAAACCTATCGTTCACGTTGGGAGACTCACTCTTTTTCTTTTTTCCTCTTTTCCAGCAGTCGTCGTTGCAATAGCAAGTGTCACTTACCACTTAAATATAAATTTCTGTTGAAAAATTCCAAATACCTATAACACATATATGTCATTTTGCTTGGTTCTCGTGGCACTGCCCAAACACATAGAGTTGACGTGCTCTTTTCCTTTTCTGATTAATTTTGCTAAGGCGACACATAAACTAAAAGCAGCTTTTAATTTGAAACAAAAAGTAAGATGAAAGTTGTCACTGCAAATTAATGAAGTGAGGAATGATACACATCTGTTTAAGAAGGCATTTTTTTTTCCGTTTCAAACCTCTTCTTCAAATTAAATAAAGAAAGATGGTGAGCATTGCAGAAGTCCACTTGCCAAGCAGTCTATGCGGTGCTCACAATCTCCTCTCTTTGGCTGATGCTCTGTAAACGACATTGTGGGATAACACATGAAATTGTGATACTTGTGATAACTCTTTAAAAACACTTTTTCTCTGTATTTTCTTCCCCTTTATAAAACCCTTTTGTGCTTCTCGACAAAAGGTTTTTTTTTTCTGGCTTTTGTCACCACTTTCGACTATTGCCATCATCAATCATTGTCTTCTCTTTTTCTCACTCACTTTCAGCTCCACCTCCACAGTTTCGCACGCCACGGAAGCCAATGTCGTACGCGGAGATCCAGCGGAAGCAGAAGGTGGCGCTGGCGGAGCCGTCGCACGCCAACTACACCAGCCTCATCGACGAGGAGAAACAGTTCCTCGACAACCAAATCAAAATCCGCGATGCCGCCGCGCAGCGCGCCGCCGCCGCCGAGGCGGAGTTGGCGCAGCTGCGGCGCGACGTGGACGCCCTTAAGAAGATGCCTCCGCCCATTCAACCGGATTCGGTGTCGATGTCGAAGGAGACCTACCACGAGAGGTGGACGAACCTGCTGAAGGAGTTTGGGGTGCGCAAGGAGGTGCTGTCCTTCTTGCTCTCCTACTCTGCTGAGGACTTCAAGTTGGCGGAACTCAGCACCGTCTCCCGCTGGCTGGACACCTGGACCACCTTCTTCGCCGCGGCGGAGAGCTCGGTGCGGGAGCTGAAGAAGGTCGAGCGCGCTGTTGGGCCGGAGTGCGGACTGCCTGCGACGAAGGACTTGTACGAGGTGCTGGACGAGGTGTGCCGGCTGCAGCTGCAGGCCCGCACGCTCGTCGGACGCGAGCGCTACCGCCGCAGCGCCTCCAGCGAGGAGTCGGTGGAGGACTTCATGGACAGCCAGCAGCAGCTGAAGGACTGGTGCCACAAGCAGCGCGAGACCCTCGCCGACCTGACGACGCTGGAGGACTTGGTCGAGTTCAGCAACTCGTTTTACGCGAACGTGCCCGTCATGGACAGCAACTTCCTTGTGCTGATGGAGCAGAGCGAAGCCCTCATGAGCAACCGCCGCGTGCAGGAGGCGCTGCAGGACGTCAACAAAGAGTGGGTCATGCTCACCCTCGAGACGTACGATAAGCTCCAGAATGCCGCGGCGGAGGCGCACGCCGGCAGCGCGCTCGAGCCGCTCTGCGCGCAGTGGACGCAGGCCGTGTCGGGCCCGCTGCGCGATGTTCTGTTGTCCGCCCAGGCGGTGTTGAAAATGCACCCAGACGCGCAGGATGCGAAGAAGCTGACGGCTGTGTGCGAGCGCCTGCTGAAGGAGCACGACGCGCACGACATCGTGTGCACGCACCTCGCCGACTTCACCGTGCGGGACGAGTGTGTGCGGCCACACGCTGACACCATTAAAACGGAGCTGCAGTCGTCGCTCACGACGACAGTGCTAACCTTTCCGCACTACGACGCCTACGGTGGCCGCACGGAGTACAAGAACCGCATCGACGAGCTGCAGGAGTGGATCGACGTCAAGTCGCAGAAGGGCACGTACATGAAGCTGCTGGAGCGGCTGGAAACGACGAAGGGCATGATCGAGGAGCACGCGGACGTGCTCTTCCCTGACGACACAACCGCACCATAACAAAAAGAAAAAGCAAAGCGAAAGGAAAATTGAGATGCTTGTGCTGCAGTGTTGACAAGCTGCGACACTTTGCGTGATCTGCAGTTTTGCCGATGCCAGTGCTTTGGATTTTTGCGGTAGTTTTTTTCTTCTACGTTTTTGTTTTTAGAGGTTTTCCTTTCATTTTTATTTCTGTATCGTTGCTGTTTTTATTTGCGAGACTGTTGTGCTACATAGTTAAATGCGACGTTTTCTTTTCCTACAAGTGCTTGCGTTCTTACAAGTTGCGCGGTAGAGGCTGTGTTTGCTTCGTGTGTGAAGCTTCATTGTTGTTTCATTTTCCACTTCCCATCAGCATAGAGTTGACATGTGATCGAATCAAATTTCAAAACACTGAAACTTGGCAGACATTTTAAAATACGCATTACAATGCTGTTTGGAAAAGTAGCTGTAGGCGTTGTTGCTGCTGATGTGTGTTTTATAAACGCGCCTTTGTTAAGAGGTGTCATCGATGGACATCGTAACCCAGGAGAATGCTCGTTCTTGTTTAAACGGATGACGAACAACTGCTGGCAGACAGCTGCCGCGAAATAACGAAAAAAAGATGGGTTGAGGTTTTACACTAGCTTCTTTTTTTCCGTTTTGCAAGTGTGAAGTACAAACTGAACAACGTTTAGCTTTTTGTCACTCCTCTTTTTCCCTTTTCCCCGATTCCGCTTTTTTCTTTTTCACGAAAACTCTCTGCGGTTCTGGCGGACTTTTGCACCAGTACTCGTAGGCACTTTGTCGTTTTTTTTTTCCACAAAGAAGAATCTTTAGAGTTTGAAACAGCAACAGAAGCCTTCTTCTTAAGCCGCTCCAAAAGGATTGCCGATTGCACGAGAGATATACTTCTTTGTAATTTTGCTTTCTTTTCATAATTCTGCAGCAGAAGGCCTCAATACACCTGCTTGCAATTTCACCATCGCAATAACATCCTTGACAATTGCCATCACAACTCAATAGACTTTAGAGAATCGCAACGAAAGCAGCAACACTATCATTACATAATTTCATTTTTTTTTTACAATTTACTAGAGAAAAGCAAAGATGGAGTCTGTAGAAGCAGTCGAGGTCTTCTCGGACAGCAGCGCGCGCTACCGCTACCGTGTGCCTGTCAGCGTCATCCGCGAGCTGCAGTACGAGGGCTCGCGCTACAGCGCCGAGTTCGACGTGGGCGGCTGGCTCTGGCGCTTCCACATTCAGGAGCGCGCCGCGGAGGGTCAGCGGTTTCTCGCGCTGCACCTGCAGAGCTGCACACCTGGCGCAGTTGCCGTGCACTTTAAGCTCACCGCCGTCTGCATTCGCGATCCGCTGCAGTCGCGCAGCAAGACGTTCAACTGCACCTTCAAGAAGGCGGGCAGTGCGTGGGGGCTGCACCAGTTCATCACGATGGAGCAGCTGCTGCACCCGGAGAGCGGCTTTGTCTACACGGTGCAGGAGACGGGCACCCGCTGCGTCGACTTCGAGGTGACGTTGCAGGTCAGCAACGGCCGGGAGAGTCAGCGCACGCCGCCAGTGCGCAGCGCCACCCGCTCCGTTACCCCTACGCGCGGCCTCGGCAACGGCGGCGGCATGCGGCCCTCACCCAGCCGCGGCCCCAGTGTGCGGCCTAACATGATGGGCGGTGGGAATGGTGGGAGCAACAGCATGGGCAAAAACATGAACGACCTGAGTGGCGGGGCGGGGATGGACAGGACCGCGTACCCGCCTGGTCGCGGAGGCCCGGGGGCACTGGTGCCGATGGAGACCAGCATGGACAGGCCGCAGCGCGGCGGGAGTGTGGCGGTCGGCCCGCGCCGCGGCTTCTACGGCGACCCGAACAGCGGGCAGCTGGTGGCGATGGACAACACCTCGAACATGAGCGGGTCGCCCGGCCGCCCTAGCAGCGTCGGGCCTAACAACAACGCCAATGGCAACAACTACATCCGTGCCTCGCTGACGTACCCGTTCGAGCATCTGGAGAGCTTGTGCGACATGAGCTTCGACGTGCAAGGGGTGCGGGTGAAGGCGCACCGGTGTGTGATTGGGGCGCGCATGCAGCCGCTGCTGCCGGAGGCGATGCTGCCGCTGCAGGTGGGCTGCATTGTCGCCATCGCCGTCCCGCTCGATGTCTTCACGACGTTCCTGCGTTACGTCTACACGGAGGAGTACCCGGAGTCGGGCGTGCTGCCGCCCGAGTCGCTGCTGGATCTCTACCTCTTAGCGGCCGCGTGCGAGTTTTACGACCTCAGCGCCGTGTGCATCCGCTTTGTGCGGCCGCTGCTGACGACGGAGAACATTCTCCCCATCGTGCTGACGCGCTACAACGCCGCCGACGAGGTGCTCACGTCGCTCTACCTGCACGTCCTGCTCGACAACTACGACGTGCTGATTCAGGACCGCCAGTTCGAGGAGATCCCCGGGCACCTCTTCCGCCGCCTGTCGCTCATTTTGTACCGCAAGGAGACGGTGCCGAATGCGCCGATACCGCCGATGAAGAACACGCTGGGCAAGCAGCTGGCCTGGCTGGCGGAGTCCGGGGAGTACAGCGACTACGACTGGGTGGTGGGCCCGCAGCAGTACACAGTACACGCCCATCGCTACATCCTCGCCTGCCGCTGCGTGCTGTTCTCGCAGGCGCTGAACCCGCGCAGCCCGGCACCGCTGCCCTCCTTCACCACGACGGAATTCGACTTCTCACTGCGCAGCTGGCAGAAGCTACTACTCGGGATGTACCGCCGCCACCTCGACACCGCGCGGGACTTCTCTGCGGAGGACATTGCGATCATCTTCAAAATGCAGCACGTTCTTACAATGGACGGGCAGCTGAAGCGGGAGGCGGACGAGGCCTTCAGCAACACGAACGCGCTGCGCCTCCTCATCTACGCGGTGAAACACCAAATTCCGGAGCTGCATGAGCGGGCCATCAACTACGTGGCCAGCAACTTTACGGCGATGATCCGCAACGACCCACAGGCGTGGGAGCTCATTAGCGAGCTGCCGCAGACGGCTGTTGTGTCCCTTTTCCGCACCGTGACGGAGCACCAGCAGTAGTGGGGCGCAGCGCCTATGCGTGTGCGTGAGTGTTGTTGTGTTTAGTGCGCAGACAAAATTGACCTATACAAACAAACAAACAAAAAGACCACACTTTTTGCTCTTCATCTGCTGCTGATGTAGCTTATTTTTACTCTCTTTTGTTAGACTCTTTTTCTCTTTTGGTTTGCTACTTTCAAACCATCTGTACATTTACACCATTTTTCTTCGTTATTTCGCTTTTTTTACCAATGATAGGAAAGCTCCTCCTGGCAACTCCTTTTGTTTTGTGACAAACAAACCAAATTAAAAAGGATTTTTGCTGATCTGCCTCGAGCTTTCAGTTTCTCCTCTACGGCTGCCTTTTTTCTCCAGCGTAAAAGCTTCTCTTTGCGATTCTCCTGTAAAACTAGATAAATTGCGTGTTGTTTTATTGTTCATTGGTTGTGTTACACGTGTGTATTCTTACAATGAGAAGTGATGGAATGGCACAGTGCGTGGTTTGAATTGTTGCTGTTGTGCTACCTACGTTGATGCTTTGTTGTTGCTTTGCTTCCGTTTACGTTGCTACTCAGAGGCGTGACAGGCGTTCCTATCGTACCTCCTCTTTAGACTTGGTGTTACGAGCTGACGCTACTTTTCTCTCCATTTCTTTTCTCATCATGCAAATAGAAGAAAATTAAACAAAAGAAAAGAGGCTTGATCTTTGAAGAGTGAGCTGCAGTGATGAAAAAAGTGAATGACTTTGCATTTTCCAGCCTTCTTTTAAGTCGGCTTTCAACGCATAAGGTTTGAAAATTAGACTGTTCTGGGCGGTGCGCAATTCAAAAAGAGATAAAACGGTAAAAAATGGTTTTCTAGATCGTCTGCTAACTATGGAAATCACTGAAGAACCGAAACTTGTTGATAGCTGAGAGTGTATTCCAGTTTGCAGTTTTGTGAAGTATATATTTTTTCAAATGTAGTATCTCTCTAATTTTGGCTACCCTCTCTCTTTTATCTTCCCTCTTCCTTTTTTGTAAAAATAATTTTGGCTGAAAAAAAAATGATTTTTTTTCTTTTCAGCTGAGCACACTTCTTACCAAAAGAAAAATCAGGTTCCCACTCGTCATTTGGTTTCCTCAATTTTCTCCATCGTTTTTATTCGTCAATTTCTTTATTTCATTTCTTTTTCTGCTATTCCAATCTTGTCGAAAACACTTTTCTTTTGTTGACCTTTTTTCCCCCTTTTTTTTCTAGAGGTTGAAGATTCAGGATTTTTGACGATGTCCAGCGGTGAGAGCAACAAGGCGCCGCTGCGGGAGGTCCTCGTTAGCGAGCAGGTCATCCAGAGTTGCTTCCGCCACGCCTTCACCACCGAGAAAGAGGAGGTGATGGGCATGCTGCTTGGCCGCCTCGAGACGCGCAAATATCCTCCCCGCAATTCGGCTTCGACCGGCACCACCAGCAACAACAATGGCACCTTCACCTCCTCCCCGCTGCGTCCCTCCAGTACCGAAGCAAAGAACAACACCAGCGGCGACAACACTGTGGGTAGTGGAACTGAAAATGCAATGACGCCGTCCGACTGGGTGGAGGGGAAAACCGCGTTGATTTGGGGCACACACGTCAGCGAGCGCAGCGTGCAGTGCAGTGACCGGGTGGAGATGTCGCCAGAGTCGTTAGCCCTCGCCGCCGAAACGGCGGAGCGTCTCTCCGCCGCCACGCAGTCGCCTACCACCGTCCTCGGGTGGTACCACAGCCACCCCAAAATCCCCGTCGTGCCCTCCGCCGTCGACCTCGGCACGCAGAAGGAGTATCAGCAGCACTTCGAGAGCGGCTGGGTCGGGCTCATTGTGAGCGTCTTCAACACCGAGGCAAACCTCAACCGCAGCCACTGCGCGCTGCACTGCTTCCAGGCGGGGCCGAACAACGAGCACGTGGAGGTGCCGCTGCGGGTCGTGCCCCTCACGGAGCTCTTCTCGTCCGCGGCGCCGCTGCAGGCCCTCACAGACACCACCCCGGACCTCCTGCGCGTGCTGCACCACGAGGTGTGCAACGGCGTGGCGACGGTGGCGGCGAAGACACAGCACGACGCGGCGGCCACCAAGGCCGCTCGTGGGCTCGCCGATGCGCAGCTGTACGAGGTGGACCGTCTCGTCACGGAGCCCACGAGGCGAGAGTTGGAAACGTATTCGCTGCCGCACTTGCGGGCCGCGGTCGCGCAACTGGAAAAGATGGTGGCGGATGCGGCGGCAAAACAGCATCCGGCTGCTGACACCGCCGCTGCTGGTGCTCCCGCAGGAAAGGCATAGACAGCTGAGCACGTGCAGACTCTCGAAGCAACATTTCATCGTCATTTTTTTGTTTGCTTTGCTTTGGTTTAAAGTGTGTTATCGACTATGTTTAAAAGCAAGAAAGACGAACAAGCCATCACTTAAGCAGCTGTCGCTACAAATGCATTTACAGTCAACAACGAAAAGCTTCCCTTGTTTCACATGTAAAACGACTCTACGTGACGCCTCTCGTTTGGAAATGAATGATGAGAAAAAAATACTTAGCTACTTCAATTATCTTAACCTAAATCCACCTTTTTTATTTTATCCCCCTCTTTTTTTGTGCAAAAGCGTAGCGGCGTCACGTGAAACGCACACGAGAGGTAAGCAATTGGTGGTGTTGTCCATCGGCTTTTTACTTTCCACCACTTTATTCCTCATAAACTCACCAACATCCATACAAAAGAAACACATAGATATTCTAATTTTTTGTGTCTTAGATTTCAATTTATAGAACTATACGTAAGCACGCGCATTTATAAAACTAAAAAGCACATTCTCAAATTGAATTTTGATTGCTTCTTCTTCTCTCATTTTTTTCTCAGAAAGCGTTCTGCCCATCATGTCGACCTCTTTTTCAAGTTCCGCAGCCCGGCCCAAGTCAACCTCTGTCGGAGCTCTTCATAACGATTCTCTTCTCAACGCCTATGAAGCCCTCCTCCAAGCCAAAGCAATGCTGCGTGGAGAGGAAAGCCCCTTTCCTGTCCGTTCTTCTGCTGCAACAGACAATGCATCACTGTCGCCATCTCCTTTTTGCCCCACACCTCGCCCCACGCACACCCACAATACTGCAGACTCCGTATCTCGAGGGAACCGCGATTGCGGGACTTCGCAATTGCGCACGCTTGGTTGCAACAGTAGCAGCAGCAACAACAGTGGCAGCAGCAGCAGCAACGGAGCAACGCAAAGCCGAAACTGCAGTGGGCCCAGCGCAGAATCGAACGCGACAGCGGCAAGCCTCCACCACAACGACAATGATAGAGGCAGCGCAGTCCGTGTGAAGAAGCACGCATCATCGAGGCGCTCTCCACCACGCAACGCGCGTGCTGCTGCGACAACGCCAATTCCGTCCCCATCTCCAGAAGCCCCACTACGAGTCACGGATGCCGGCAGTCAACGCGTTGATCAAAACGGCAAACCACAACAAACTCCGCACGTGCGCTTTAGCCTTTCAGCTGCGTCGGAGAATGCCAGGGCAGCGCGACCTTCTGCTTCGCCGTCACCTGTACCCCCATCTCCTGCGCCGTATGCGTGTTCAAAGCGCGCCATCTCTGCTGTTGATGCCCGCACCGTGGAGCTGCTGCAGTGCTTGTCCTATGAGGAGGTGAATGCGGTGCGTGCGAGTCTCGATCCGCACCATCGCACAGACTTTTTCTACGCAGATCAGTGGGGGCTGTCGTTGTCACCTCTGCGTGCCTCCACTGCGGAAAGCTCTCCTGCAAAACATGAAGGACTTCGCGGAGGCGACGTGGAGATTTTCGCAGGCTTTGGAATATCTCTTTGTGCGGAGTCGCCGGTGCTTCTGGACGTGGACGCGCAGCTCCGCTACTCGGAAGTTTTTTATGAACAGCTCATGCGAGACGACGACGACGTCGGCGTAGACAATAATGGTGCAGACAGTAAAAAAACCTCGTCTGGTCGTTTAGGCGCAGACAAGGTGTTCGACGTAAAGAAAACGTCGACGCCGCAGCCTCGTCATGCCAATCCGACCAATGCTGTTGACGGGCCGACGTGTGGTGATGCTTCTCCACAAGGAGCTGTGATAAATAGAGAGGTGCAGATCGACAATAATGATGAGGAGCTCACCCTCTCCCTCATTATGCGCATTTCGCCCTCCGCCTCGCCCGCGCGGCACGCCACTTCCCACACGCGTCCGCGATACGTGGAGGTGCAACCCACCGCCGCGGCTGCACCGCTGCACGCCCACAGTCGTGCCCATTACCGGCCACCACCCACGGCAGGACCCTCCATTCTCGTTTCACCGCAGAAGCCGCATCGGGCCGCGTCGCCGTCGTCCACCTCCCCTCGACCGCAGATCACCATCATCGGCCCCGATGGAAAGGATGACGCACGGCGCTCGCTTGGACGGAGCCCATCGCCGCGCACCAGCCCTGTGGAAGATTCGCTGAGAGCGTCTGTCACTGTTTTTGCGTCCACGTCTGCGTCATCAACTTCGTGGTCTCTGAAAGATTTTGACGTGGGGAGTCGCATTGGCTCCGGGAGCACCGGCAGAACGTACCTCGCGCGAGAGAAACAAAGCAAAGTGGTCGTGGCTCTTAAGTCCGTCGACGCGACCGTGCTGGCGGAACGGCTGGATGTCGAGAACACCACCGACCTCGTTTCGCGGTCCGCGCGGCTGCAAAAGCTGTGTGGTCGGCACTGTCCGCACATCGTAAAGCTGTACACGCACTTCGCAGACGCGCAGCGCGTCTACCTGACTCTCGAGTACGCGGCTGAGGGCGACTTGGCTAGCTTCCGTGCACGTCAGCCTCGTCAGCAGCTCGCTGAGGCGCAGGTGCGGCATATCGTGCATCAACTCGCGCTGGCTCTGCAGCATCTTCACAGCAACAACATCGTGCACGGCGCAGTGGCCCCGCACCACGTGCTGCTGTTCGACAAGGGCAAAGGTCTCACGGCAAAGCTGGGCAATTTCCTCAAGGCTCTCCGCTTGAAACCTGGCTGCGACAGAGTGGCGCTTCCGGTGGAAAGCTCGGTGGACTACGCCGCGCCGGAGGTTGTGCGACACGCAGGGCACAGCCTCAAGTCGGACATGTGGTCGCTGGGCGTGCTGACGTACGAGCTGCTGTGCGGCCATCTTCCGTTCGAGCATGTGTCCGTGACGCAGGCGAAGCGACTGATCTGCACCGGTGCGGTATACTACCCACCGTGGCTGAGCGCCACCGCGAAGTCGTTCATGAGCTCGCTGCTGGTGGTGGAGGAGGACGGGCGGAGCAGCGCTTCGGAGGCGCTGCAGCACCCGTTTTTAAAGTGTATGAGCATTGTCCCTGCGAGCGCCGTGTTGTCAACAGATCGGCCAGCGACCACTTCAAGAGGAACAGAGAACGTAGATCAGGCATCGAAAAAAGTCTCGTCGTCTGCGTCAACGCGAGACGGGAGCCGCCCACCCGTCAATCGCGACCTTTCTGCCTCCTTTTCTCACGTGGACGACGCATCCCACCCAGCCGCAGCAGACGAGGATGATCTTGGTGCTGCTGCTGCTGCCAGTCCTGGTGTGAGTGGCTTCTCTCCCTTTGGTGGTGTTTCGACGACATCATTTATTCCCCTGGCGGGCTGCACCATCACGACGATGGAGTCGCTAACACTTTCTTCCTCGTCCGCCACCACCACCACCACCTCCAGCGGTCGTCGTTGCGGTGCGAGCAGCGGAGGCGGCGCCACCCCGGCCGCCCGCTCGACCAGCGACCAGGTCGAGGAGGGGGAAGGCGACGGGAGTGCGAGCACGTCCATCATGTCCGCTTTTCCCACCTCCGCCGCGACCAGCGTGACCGCCGCGTCCGCTGCTGGCGCGCCGATCACGTTCTTAAACTTTGCGGTTCCCTCGCACTCGTGGCGCAGCAGCACGCAGCCGTACGGCACGAGTGGCAGTGGTGGTAGCATCATCTTGAGTGGTGGGCTGCCCTCCGTCATGCCGACCTCGCCGCCCACTCCGCTCTACGCCGGGGCGATGGACGAGGCGTCAACGCGGCTGCAGCGCCGCTCCAGTGCAACCAGCATGAAGTCTGCCCTCCTCAGCAGCCGGCCAAGCCTCACCGCCACCTTCAGCGACGTCTCCGCAAGTCTGCTGTCCACGACGTGCGCACCTGGCGGAGGTGCTGGCGGTCTGTTCAGCTTGGACGGACACGGAACTGGAAAAGGTCACCCCATTACTGGTGGCAGTGGCGGCCATCAACTGTCAAACAGTGGTGGTGGTGGTGGTGATGGTGGTGGTCACAGTGCGGACGGGGAGTCGCGGGTGCCGTGCTCGGTGACGCTGAGCAGTCTCAGTGCGGCATCACCGCGACCGGAGATGGAGTGGGCCTCCGCACTGGACGTCTCCGCATCTACACAGGCATCGCACGACGCTCCCCCCTCCGCATCGACCTCGTCTTCGCGGCTGTCGTCACCGGTGGGTCTTGTGCGCCACGAGGCGTCTCTCGCCGCTGCCGTGGCGGTTTTGAAACACTCCGCAGAAAAGACGGGAAAGGAACATTTGCCACAAGGCACTGCGGCTTCGTCGCAGAAAACGGTGGGGCAAACTGTGGGGACGTCGAAAGCTGTGGCGGCGGGGGTGCCGGCGGCGGGCACGCAGCGGCTGATGGTGCAGCGGCGGCGTCCAAAGGGTCCGGAGTGTGCGATGCGGCTTGATTTTGATGACGTCAGCGACGACGAGTGGTGACGGCGCGATACTGTCCTTCGATGCTGTTTATTACTTTCTTGTTTCTCCCTTCAGTGCGAATTTACAGCAGTCTAGTTGTTGTTAAAGAAAAACCCAGTGAAATGCTCGACAACGCTCAAATGAAACGCAACTTAAAATCTGCAGTTCAGGATCTTGCAAAGAAATTGAAGGGTACATAACAACTCGCTGAAACTGTACTGTTTTTTTGCTTTCTGCAATTTTCTCCTCACTGTCTCCATACTTTTCATACTTCTCTGCCCTACTGTGTCTACGCTCTTCTCACAACAATGTGTTCAACCTTTTTTTCTCAGCAAGCTCGTCATTTAGCACTTCGTCTGTGTGTGTGTTGACTGACAAAAGAAAGGAAAGGGGGAAAACAAAGGACTGCTCAGTATTGCTATCATACCCCGCACAGATTATTTTTGTGCCCATGCCGTTAGACTTGGTGGGCAAGCTGCACCGCACGGTGTACATCACTGACTGCCCGGAGGATGCGCAGGAAGATTTGCTGCACATGCTGCTGAAGCGCTGCGGTGTTATTGAGGCGTGGGACTCCGCAGATGGTCGCATCACTGTCGTCTTCCGCAGCATGAATAGCGTGAGCAACGCGCTGACCTTCCACGGCCTGTCCTTCGTGGACCTCACCAAGAAGATCAGCGTGTGGAAAGCGACGGACCCTCCGCCAGCTGAGGCGACGCAGCAGCTCGCGATTCAAGGCGGAAGCGGGGGCAGCGGGACTGCAGGTGAGGGAGGGCCGTCCTCGAGTGACGGTGCGTCGACAAACGCGGAGGAGGAGGCCCGACGCGTGCAGCGCAAGGAGCGGCGAACTGCCCTCCAGCAGATGCTGGGTGCGGAAATGAAGCACTACGACACCTCGTCACCGGAGGGCCGGCGAGCAAAGCTGAATGAGCTGTGTCTGCGCCAGCTGAAAGCGCTCTGCGTGCTGACGGCCGCAGCGTTGAAGGACGCGACGGCGGAGTTGGAGGAGAAGCGCACCAACCTTGAGCGACTGCGTGATTTAATAGGCTTGAAGGACTCCACGGGAGCAAAAGAAGAAGAGCCACCAACTTCGAGGTCCCGCGTGGAGCAGTGAATCTTTTTTTTTTCAATTGTCGCGTTTTCCCTGCTTGCTTCGGTATCTGTGCTGCTGCAAATGTCGTTGTAAAAAATAGCTTCTCAACAACCCTGCATCGAAGATTTCTCGGCCAAAAAACCACTCACCGAAAAAAATAAAGTTGTGTCACCGAAATATTAACTGGGAAGCGGGACTTTGCAACCAATGAATTTGACCGATACAATGTACCTCCGTTGACTTTCGTACTCCGCTTAAGTAATCTAATGTTTTCTGTAAGCGGCTGCCCTGACGTGCTATTAAACAATTCTCTTTTAAACTCTATTGTCTTCTTCTTTCCCATCTATTTCGATGTTGTTTCAGCTCTGCTACAGTACACGTCTTGCACAGTGGGCTCGCTTGCTTTTTTAAAAGATTGTGAGCAAGACACATCCCAAAACGTCGCAGGTGCTTTTTCCCATTTCTCAGTGCGTCAGCGATACGGAGATCTGCGTTGTTGTCTTTAAACACGCCAATCTCTCCTTTTTTTTTTAACTGGAAAAAGAAAATAGCGTGTTTGACGAAGGAATGCTGCTGCGTCATCGTGTGTCCATGCTGCGACTTGTCGCGGTTCGCAGCGTCACCTTCTCCCAATCAACATCGCCTTCTCCGGCAGAGCCACCAGCGTCGCCAGCCAACGAAGTGAAAAACCCACCACAGATGAATTCTTCGACGGACGCGAAAGCCACTCGAGGAGCGGCAACGCACCACAGCCCGGTGCAGGCGAACGCGTCCCGCAAAATGTACAGCAAAGAGGGGTACAACTTCATTGAGCATCTCCGCACCTCCGGACCAGGGGCGGCGCTGGGTCGTGTGCGGTGGACGCTGAGCGTGTATGTGCTCATCGCCTCCGTCACCGTGCTGTACCTCGGCTACTACCTCACCACGTACACGTACGTCCTCACGACGAACCCGGCACCGCACCGCAACTCGCTCTTCCAGCACTTCCCGTGCGATTTGGCCATCATCGAGAACAAGTTCACCGGGAAGCGGCACACGGTGGAGGTGGCACCAGCGATTTCACCGCGACTGGTTGATGGGCCCGCCGCAGGGGACGCGGTGGAGGCACTCGATTCCACCAGCGCCGCGTCCAGCTTCGTGCGACCCGCCCCCGCCATTGTGGAGCGACGGCTGCACATCAACTCCATCCTGCACCGCGTCTACCTATACCTGCAGAAGTCGCACTCGCTGGTGCTGGTGAACGCGCAGGCGGAGCTGGACCCAAACCGCTTCAGATATCGCTCCAATAGCGTGGGACAGGACGCGCGCGCGCCGCTCGGGTTCCTGCGCGAGGATCAGCTCCTTCCTGAGCCGCAAGAAAAGAGAAAGCACGACGAGCAAAGTCGAGGGTGGATGTTTTGGAAATCTAAGCCGGAGGCGGCGAGCGTACGTTCACATCCGCACGTGTCGTCATCCAAGTCGGACGCTTCTGCAGCCGCACCGGCGCCGAAGCAGCTTCTCATTGAAAGCGAAGTGCGTCTGCGGGATGCTATGAACGGCTATCAGAAAGGTCATCTGTACACGTACGAGCAGACCATGACCCACCTCGTGCAGGAGAAGCTGGAGAAGCGTTTTTACGCGTTCATTTTAGAGAGAGGGATGTCGGAGCAGAAGGGCCTGCGCAAGGTGTACGCGGAGGAGATGATTCGCAACGGCCTCATCTCCGGCGCCGGCGTGACGCTGCCCCAGCTCGTGCCGGATGTGTCGCAGTTCGCCGACGAAGTCTTTGACGACATGAAGGCGAGGTTCGGCGATGACGTGATCATTTACAACTACTCCGTCAAATTACATTAGCAAATGTAAGCATTTCGTTATTGCTTTATTTTTTTTCTGTATGTTTCGGTTCGTTGAGGGTGTTGTTGGCGCTCCACAAGACTTGCGATGTGCTTTGCACACAGGAGTCACATTTGTATTCACATTAAAAGAAAAGGGGATTAAAAAAGAAAAAAAAAGCATTAGCAATCAGATTTATTTATTATCGGTTTTAGTAAGTGGTGACAAATTGCCTTGCTAAGTCTTGCATATGCCATTCACTATCTTGTCATAGATTCCAACCAAAAGTTTTTAATTGTGTTGAAAACACAAGAATATCAGAGCAACGTGTGTGTTTGCCCTTTTTTATTTAACATTTTAAAAACTGCTTTTTTTTTCCCTTTTGCCTTTCCACTTTTCAATTGAAATCCATTGTGAGTTTTTTTACAGTACGCACGAAACATATTTACAGAACTTGATTCATACATTGAAGTGCGATACTCTGCAACTCTTTTTTGTTTTTTTAAGTGAGTTTGTCGCACCCTTAGAGACGAAGTCTCGCACAAAATTACAAAGCTCACAGTTTAGTCGCAGTATCATTGAAATAACTTCCACCTAAAGAAAAAAAAAAAAAACAGCAACATTATAGTTCTGATGTTCCACACAGCCTTTCTTGCGGTGTCAAAAAAGCACCTGCGACTGAAGTGCAGCAGCTGTGCACGTCTTCTCCCGTCGGAGCACTTCCCACACAAGGGCGGCCCCCTCAACACACTCGTCTGCGTCGACTGCAAAACGATGTGTTTTGGGTGCGGGCTACGGCAGCCTCGCAGCAGCTTCTCGGACCCGGAGTCGAACATGTGTGACCGGTGCATGGCGAAGCAGCAGGTGGCGAAGGAGAACGTGTACTTCCGCTTCCCAGTGCTGAAGTATCGCGCCTGCCCGTTCAGCGTGGACGAAACGCGCGAGGAGCTGCGCAAGGAGGAACAGGCAAAGACGTCGGTTTTTCCATCGTCATCGTCGTTGGCAGCCGCTGCGGGTTCCTCAAAGCAGTGGAACTACGGCATCGGCCAACCTCGCTACTGAGATCCCTAGGACAAGTTTTTATTTTTTTTGGTTCACGAATAGGGGATTACGTGGTGCGAGGAAACTGCACATTGATTGCTTTTCTTGTGAAATGTGTGGAGAGGAAGTGCTTCTTCCAACTTATTGCTGTCTCCGCGAATGCGTTCCGGTGCCCGTTGTCTATTTTTCACAGCTTTAGCTCACTTAAAAAAGCCGCAAGTGACGGCTAAGTATAAAATTGTTTCCATATTTGTAATATGCTGCTATGCAACTAAAAAGATGAAAAAAAGTAATACGTGAAACACGTTGGTTTTTGAGAAAGGTCGATCTGCGCTTTGTAAGCTCTCCTCCGTCACGGGTTTGCAAGCTGTGGTCGAGTTTAGGCACCTTTCTACCTTTTTACTAAAAGCATTTTTTATATCAAGATTTTATATGTATAGAAAGCATCTCTCCTGAGTAGCTGTCAGAAAACAAAAAAAAGTAGGACCATCTGCATTTTTGCTAAAATACTATTTGCTCTCCGCCTCCATTCTTCTTTTGCGCTATTGTACCAAATCGCTTTTTCTTCTCTTCTAGAAATACCGCATTTCAATATCTCCTCGCTCTCTCTCTCACACACACACACACACACGCTTTTTAATCCGCAACAAAGATAACGCAAGATGGCTCCGAAGAAGTCTGCCACCGCGACGCCGTCGAAGATCTTCTTCTTTGTGCCGAACCTGATCGGGTATGCCCGCATGGCTTGCTCCATCATCTCTTACCTGATCGCCCGCGACTACCCTGCGATGGCGCTCGTGCTGTACACCTCCTCCTTTATTCTCGACGCCGCCGACGGCATGGCGGCCCGCGCGCTGGACCAGTGCTCGCACTTCGGCGCTATCCTGGACATGCTGACGGACCGCGCCTCCACGGCCGGCTTTCTCGTGGTGCTCGACGGCGTCCTGCAGCCGATGCCCTACCGGTACACCTTTGTGCTGGCCTCGCTGGTTTTTCTGGACGTGGCATCGCACTTCTGCCGCATGTACGCCTCTCTCTTTATTAAGAAGGAGAGCCACAAGGACGTGTCGGACTCCATCTTTTCGCTGCTGCGCATTTACTACTCGAACCGTCGCGTGATGGGCGTGTTCTGCATCGGGCAGGAGTTCGCCTACATCTTCCTGTACGGTTGGGTCAGCTACAAGGATGTGGCGGTGGTCAACACGGTGATGTGGGTGGCCTTCGTGGTGTGCGCTGTGCCGTGCTTCCTGAAGCAGGTGGTGAACGTGCAGCAGCTCGTGGATGGCCTGTATCACATTGCCTGTGTCGACGCGGTGGAGCGCAGCGAGCAGGGTAAGTCTGCGTAGAGCTCTTCGCACCTTGCGCAAGGGTACGTTTTACACGGGAGGAAAGAGATCAAAAGGAAGACTTGCAACTAGAAGTTTTCAGAACTTATTAATTTTACCTTTTGTTTTCCCGGAGAAGCGTCGGAGAAATATTTTTTACGATGAGGCAAGTGCTTAACAGAAGAGGAAAAAAACAAAAAATGAAGAATAGGAAGCTTTTCAGTGGTGTGTTTTCTTCTACTATTTTTGTTTCTCTTTCTTCCTACGACTTGCCATTTTTTCTTTGTGCGACTACAGGTGGAGGTGAAGCCTTCAGAGCGAGCTGCTTCGTCTCTCCCTCTTCTTTTTTCTATTGGTATTCTTTTCCTTTTTTCGTGATCCGCAAGTTGACTATCGACAGGATGCGTTGCCAACAAATTTGGACTACTCCTTGACGAGTGTTTGTTCTCGCTCAAATTATCCTCTTCTATGTATGTGGATGAGAGAGCGACCAGCTTCTGTGGTACAAGTGCTTTTCTTAGCATTCATGAAAAGTGCCAAAAAGATGGCCTTTCTAGTTGCAGGAGGGATGAAGAGAGCTAATTGGAAAATAAGTACTCTACTTATCACCCATAATCCATTTGTTGATCACGCACCTCTGCGAGGAAGCGGAAAAGAAAGAAAAAAGAATATTTGTGCGATCTTAACTTCAGCGGCACCTATACAACCACGATTTTTTTTTTCTGCCGCTGCGTGAGTGAGACAACTCCTAGTTGTTTGGTCTCACTCCATCATTTTGAATTTGTTTCCCTCCAACATTTGCGGTTTCTCCTTTTTCTGTTTTGTTTCCTTTTTGCGATCTCCCTTTTCTGTTGCGCTTTTGTGCTCTATTTTGTCTACAGCACCTTTTTTTAAACATGTGGTAACAACAGAGAAAAAGAAAAGAAAAAGAGAAAAAGAAACTATGGATTGTTGTCGGTGTTGCAGGTGGGTGGACAAATGCTGTCTTCTTGCCCTCCTCGTTTTGTGTCCGCCAAAGAAAGAGTGCATGAGAAAATTTAGCGTAAGCACTGTGGAGTGCAATAAAAGTGAAATGAAAAAAAAAAGGGTTGTTTCCCGGTCGCAAAAATACTTTTTTTTTTAATAGCCACGCCTTTTTCTTCTGACTTCTCTTTATCTCCTCCTTTCTCGTGTTGCATAAACTCAAAATGTTTGTGACCACAGTACGTGCCTCTCTGGAAAAAAAAAAAGCATTCTTTGCAGCTTTCGGCGCTCTTTCTTTCAAAGAAGAAAAGTTGACTCAACAAGCGTTGACTGTTATAGGAAACTTAAAAAAAAAAAAACGATCACCATTTCCTCTCTCAGCTCTTCTTTACTTCCTTTTTTCCCACCATTTTTTTCAAAAAAAAAAGCGAACATTATTAACCTTCTAGAAACCTTTCAGTCTCTCCTCATTTTTCTCCCCTTTTCTCTCTCTGGGTATTTTACAACGGAGTAGAGCGCCGAGTCTGTTAATCTTTTTTTTTTTTGTTACAGTAGACATCAACACGCGCCTTTGTTTTTCTTCAGCGTCGCACACAAACATAAACAACTACCCACAATTCGCAGATTCTTCTCGAAGTTTGGTCGACGTGCTAGAAATCTGACTTTGGTCGTGCTCCTGTTGACAGACTGGACGGTTTTTTCCTTTTTTTTTTTGCTATTGCTTTAGGTTGCACCCTTTCAAAGCCTTCTTTTTCTCCTAGCTTGTTGCGTAAAACTGTACTGTTTGAACCATCTTTATAACATATTACTTTTTTTTTTTCGCTCTGCTACATCATACAGAGACGGTTCCAGCTCTCCACGTTACATAGCGTTGTACACCTGCTCTTTTTCTTTTTTGTGCGTTTTGCCACTGTTTGCTGTTTTCAATTTGCTTTTTTCGTATCAAAACAACAATAACAACATTACCACTGTGTTGTACGCTGAGTAGTAACCATTAGACCAAAATGGATTTGTACGCAGACCCTAATGCGGGTCTCGGTGGCGCGGAAGGCGGCGGTACATCTGCGCAGCCCCCCACTGCGGGGAAACGCAAGCTGGTGCGTCGCGCACCGGCCGCCGCAGACCCAGCTGCCGCAGCCACCGCCACGACAAACACATCGGTCTCCCCAGCACCCGCGAGCAGTCCCGCAGTACTTTCGGCCACTTCTCCTTACGGTAGCAACGGCGCTGCCGCCTTCAACGCTAGCCGCTCCCCCGCGCCTGCTGGCGCCGTCAGTGCTGTGCAAGACGTTTCGAGTGAGGCGGAGGCCGACGCGCTGGTGAAGCGCATCCGCCAGCTGGAGAGCGAAGGGGCGATGCTGTCGAACACGCTCACGAAAGTCTGCGACGAGAACGGACGTCTGACAGGGCAGGTGGCGGATCTCGAGACCAAGGTCGCCACCCTGGCGGAGCAGCCCCTCAAGGAGACGTCGGTGCTGCACTCTCTCTTCGAGCCAGAAAAGACGGGCTGGTTTGGCGGCTCCAAGACGGCCGCGCGCGAGCAGCTCGAGAAGCTGAGCGACGCGCTGCAAACCGAGTTCATGGCGTACAAGGCAAGCCACGCCTCCAGCAACGAGGAGGTGCAGGCGCTGGTCGAAGGCCTCCACAACGCCCACCAGAACGCGCAGGAGCTGGGCAAGCTGGTGAACGAGCAGCAGCAGACCATCAGCAGCGGTGCGCTGGCGGTGTCGATCCGCGTCATCCCTGTTGGGGAGCAGCAGAGCGCCGGGGCGGTGCAAGAGCTGCAGGCACAGCTGCGGCGTGCGCAGGAGAGAAGTGCCGCTGCTGAGGATCAGCTCCGCACGCTGCAGGCGGAGCTGCGCACGTTGAAGGTCGAAAACACCAAACTGCGCAACGACGCCATCACCACCGCCGCGGCAACACCGCCGGTCGTGACCGTCACGGCCACGCCGAAGCCCCCGGCGGCTGCGGCGGACAAGGCAACGGCGGATGCCTTGGCGAGGGCCAACGCCGAGCGTGACAGTCTCCGCGACGAGCTGGCGAAGGCGCGCAACGCCCTCATCGAAAAAGACAAGGAGAACGCGATGCACCGGCAGAAGGTAGAGCAGATGCAGAATAAGCTGACGGCGAAGGAGTCTGTGCATTCGGAGGAGATCGACGAGCTGCGCCAGAAGCTGGCGGAGAGCTTCAACTTCTCCATCTCGTGTGGGCGCTGCAACGAGCTGCACGAGGAGCTGCGGAAGGCGCACGCTGACTTGGACGCGTCGCAGGCCACCGTGCGGGACCTGCGCAACCAAATCGTCGCGAACACCGTGAAGCAGGAGGAGAAGTACCGGGCGTTGGAGAAGAAGCTGGCCGAGAGCTCGGAGGAGGTGTCCGCGAAGGATCATCAGCTGCAGAAGTCGACCTCCGTTGACGACTATGAGAGGGTCAAGTCCGAGCAGGAGGCGCTGACGCGCGAGATCGAGCTGTACAAGCAGCGCATCGCGTTTCTGGAGGAGTCGAACTCCGCCAAAGGGGCTGACCAGAACTCCTCCCTTGACGAGACGCAGGTGCTGGAGATGCTGAACAGCTGCAAGGACCGCATTTCTAAACTCGAGTTCGAGCGGGATCAGCTGATGGTGCAGCTGCAGCAGGCGCAGAGTTTCGCCGCCTCCCGCGACGCCGAGGCGCGTGCGCTGCAGCAGCGCTCCGACGAGGACAAGCAGCGTGTCACGTTTTTGCTAAAGAAGTGTGCCTCGCTGACGTCCGACGTGCGCAGCGTCACGACGCAGCTCGACACCTTCAAGGAGCAGTTCGAGAAGCAGTCGCTGGAGCTGAAGCAGGAGAAGCGCAACACGGAGAACATGGCGGCGCTGCAGAAGCAGTTCGACGACCTCACGAAGGAGAGGAGACTGCTGGACGACCGGCTGGCGGCGACGCAGCAGGTGGAGGAGCGCCTCGTGAAGGCGAAGGAGACGATTGCCTACATGGAGCTGGCGCAGAGCAGCAACATTAACATGAGCCAGTACGCTGAGCTCAAGGCGGAGAAGGAGAAGCTGGCGAACACGATGGAGCCGCTGCAGCGGAAGCTGGAGGAGGCGAAGGGGGAGATCGAGCGCCTCAAGTCTGTCACAGACGCCCAGCAGGCCATCTCCTCCACGCAGAATAACAACGTGCGCACCTGGCAGGACCAGGTCACCGCCCTCAGCGAGAGCGAAGGGAAGCTGCGCGAGAAGGTGAGTATGCTGACCGCCGAGAACACCCGCCTGACGCAGCTCAACGCGTCCTTGGAGCAGCAGATGAACGACATGCAGGAAGGGATAAAAGAGATGGCGGTGCACATGGAGCAGGACCGCAGCGCCAGCAAGTCCACTGCGGAGGCCAACTCGCAGAAGGAGATTCAAGCCTTGAAGGCCGAGCTGACGCAGGCAAAGGCCACCATCGCGGAGGTGCAGGCACGCGACGGGCAGTACGTCGCCGAGGGTCTCTACCAGTCCGTCGTGGCCGAGCGCGACAAGGCAAACGAGGAGATTAAGCGCATCAACTGCGAGCTGGAGAAGCGCAAGTCGGAGATTCTCATTTATCGCCAGACGATCGCCGACCTCGAGCAGGAGAACGACGAGCGTGTGAAAGAGATTGAGACGCTGCAGGACCGCTACCAGTCCGACCGCACAGCACTCAACGACCGTCTGACGAAGGAGCAGAAGCGCACGGCGGAGCTGACGAGCACCATTGCCACGCAGACGACGCAGATTACAGCGATGGAGGCGGAGGCGCAGAAGAGCAAGACGAGCATCGCGGAGCTGCAGGAGAAGGCCGTCAAGCAGCAGCGCGCCTTCGAGGACAAGTGTCGCCGCGAGGAGGCCCTCGGCGACGAAATCAAGCGCCTGCAGGGACAAATCAGCGTGCTGCAGGCCTCCGTGGAAAGCGCCAAGGCGGCCGCCGTCGCCGTTGCAGCGAGCAACCGCAACGCCAGCAGCGGCACGAACAACATCGTGAGTGCCGTGAACAGCAGCAGTGCCGCGCCGCTGCCGGTGCTGGCGGTGACGGAGGTCGAGGCTGCCAAAGCGGCCGCTGCTCCGATGAAGCCCGTGGACGCTGCCAGCACTCCGGCACCGTCGATGGAGCGTGAAATGAGCACTCGCAGCCTCGCCGCCTCGCCCGCGCCTGCCCCTGCACCTCCCTTGTCGTCCAGCGCTTCCACGGGACCCGACCCGATCGTGATTGAGGCCTTCCAGAAGCGCATCTACGACCTGCAGACGGAGAATGAGCGTCTTGCTGGGGAGCTGAAGCGGACGCAGCTGCAGCGCAACATCGACGCCGAGGAGGACCGCCGCACCATCACGATGCTGCAGACACAGGCAAAAAACAAGATGTCCTCCGCCGACCGCACCGCCTACAACGCGGCGATTGCCAAGGCGGACAGTCTCAAGAAGAGTGTCGAGTCGCTGCTCTCCGAAAACGCGCAGCTGCGGCAACAGCTGGAGCTGACAAAGGCGCCGAACAATCAGGCCTTCTCCGCCTCCGCCGTGGCGATCGCCGGGTCGCAGCAGATGGACATGCTCCAGCTGCAGGCACAGCTGCAGGAGCAAAAGGCTACCTTCGACACCGCCATGGAGAAGGCCGCGCAGGACCGGGAGGCCTACGAGGCTCGCATTCAAGACCTCGAGGCGCAGCTCAGTGAGGCGGAGGAGGCGGCCGCCAACGCTGCCGCTGCCCTCTCCACCGCCGTGCCCGCGCTGTCGCACGCCGACGGTGCCGCACACGACGACGAGGACGCGGCCCACGCGGACGGCGTCGACTCGACCCCGCTGGGCAAGCCGGCCAAGAAGAAGGTGAAGAAGATCCGCAAGAAGAAGACGCTGGCGGAGCAGGTCGGCGCGATGGAGGACGGCGAAGATATCCTGGCCGCTGCTGCTGCCCCAGTGGCCGAGCCGGTGGCGGCAGAGACGAGCCCCGACGTGCAGAACGCGCTGGCGCAGGCGCAGCAGGAGTTGACGCAGCTGAAGGCGGAGAACACGCAGCTGAAGGCGACGATTGCCGATCTCACGGCGCAGCTGCAGCAAGCTGAAGATGACATCCAGGCTGCACACGAAGACCTCGAGCTGGCGCAGACCTCGATGGACGAGGAGCGGCGTGACCTGAACAAGCAGATCGCCCTCCTGCGAGAGCAGCGCATTGCCCGGCAGCCGAGCATGGACGACCACCAGGCTGCTGCTCGGTCGAGCAACAACAGCTTCGCAACGGGCGGCCGACAGGGGTCGTTCCGCAACCAGTCCATCGCCGACTCGCAGATGCAGCTGCGCCGCTGCCAGGACGAGGTCGAGCGCCTGCAGGCGGAGAACAGGGACCTCCAGTACAAGCTCACCCGCGCGGAGGGTGTTCAGAGGTCGTCCCCCGCGACCCCGCACGACAGCAGCGCCGCCCCGAGCGGTGGAGAAGTGCGCAAGCTGCAGAAGAAGCTCAAGCAGAAGGACGCGGAGATCAAGGCGCTGGCGGACCAGCTCATGCCCACGAAGGAAAAGCTTGTCGAGTACATGGCGATGGCGGACCGTCTCGGCCTGCAGTACCCCTTTCCGCCAGAGCTGGAGGGAGCGACGGTGCTGCGTCTGAAGGCGCTGCATCTGTCCGTGGACCCACGCGCCGCCTCCGCGCCGGGCCCCACGCAAATTCCGCATCGCCGTCAGTCCTCGCGGTCCAACGCCAGCATGGCGGCTGCTGGTGATGCGTCGCCTCCGCCACGTGCGCCGCGCCGCCGTAAAGCTGTGCCCCCGCCGCAGCAAGAGGATGAGGAGTTCTCACTGCGTTGATGCAGCATATAAGGAGGAAAGGAGAAAGTTGTGTTGACGTGGTGTCTGCGCGTGTGTGTGTGTGTGTGTGTTGTTGCTGTGTTTTTGTCTTTGAATATGCGTTGCTGGACGCGTAGCCTAGGTGACTTTTTTTTTTGTGGTACACAATTACTTTATCGCTTTTTTTGTTTCTGTTGTTTAGCTGATGCTGTGTCAGATGCAGCCGTGCTTTTGACAGCAGCGATTCTTCTTTTTTTTTTCAATGATATTTTTTTTTCTTTATTCCGCTCGACGGATGGAGCGCACTGCGCGCATTAGAAGTGTTGTGGGTGAGACGTTGAGTTAACTAGATGACGATACTATACATAGGTTTCTGCTTCTGTGATTTTTTTTTGTTGCGCTGTTTTGTTTTTCTGTTTAAACCGTTTATAGCGGTCTCGTCGCTTTTTTTTTTTCCTTCTTTAACCGTGCCTTGTTTTGCTTTTGCTCTTTTTTTTTCCTGTACACTAGAAACTATTATTGCTGAATCTAAGGTTTTCGTACCAAAAGGACACAAACATCTTCAAAAGACCCTACACTGGGTGTGTTTAAATTAATTTATACATTGAATATGCTTCTTGACGCCGCATCGTAGTTGCTGCAGAAGATGCGTTTGTTTTTACAATTGCGGTGCGCTGCTAGTTCTGATGCAAAGATTAGCACCTCACAGACACAATGTGGCGTCAGTAGCACAAATTGGAAGGTATTCACTATTCCTCTGAAGGGTTTGAATTTCGACAAATTTTGCCTTGTGTATGTAAAGCTGGTTGAAGCTGCTTTTCTCTCTTTCTTTTTTGCGTGTACGACGTGATGTGTAATGCACTAAAAATTCTCAACTCTTTTCAGCTTCTAACATCATTTTTTCCTTCTTGTTTCACCCCTCTCACTTTTCTTATTTCGCCTTTCCTTGCTGCAGAATAGTGCAACGATCATTGAGTTTTTTTTTCGTTGTGAAGAAAAAAAAAAAGGAGTAACACCCATTCGGCTGCTTTTCTTTTTTCTTTTCGTACTCTCCATTAAATTTCGCGCGGCAGTACTATTAAGAGAGCAATTGGAATTACACCTTTTTATACAATACAAATACACAAAAAATCTACGTGTCCTCTTTTTTTTCTTGTCAGACGTAGTATACAAAGAGATTTCCCTTTCTTCATTAAACTCTACTATAATCAATTCGTCTTAGCTATAGCACCATCTTTTTCTCCCCCTTTTTTGTTGTTTTTGGTATTTGTGGTCTGCTCACTGCAACGTAGTAGCTACTATAAAATAACCTTTTTTTTTTACATACCTGCACCTTCTTGCTCCTGCAGATCAACAAAAGAACTCACACTCTTCTCCGCTACCTTTTCTTTCCTATAAAATTACTGCTCTAATCCCTCACTCTCAGGTTCTTTCCTCGCTTCGGTCACTCCTTATTCACTAACTTTTCTCTCCTCTTCTTCTGTTGTGCGTCTCTTGTTCTCCTTCCTCTTCGTTGTTGTGGTCGATCGCAAGAGTTCGGTATGATCTCGGAGTCCGATGTTTTAATGAGCGAAGGCAGGGCGCCGCTGCTCTCGACGGCGCATCTGGTGAGCGCCGACGCCACCATCCCTCTCGATGACGGTCACTACGACACCCCGCAGGAGCTCAGCAGCGGCGTGACGTACACCGGGGACGTCCAGGCGCACCGACTGTGCGGCCGCGGCTGCCTCTCCTGCGAGCGCGGCTCCTACGTAGGCACCTTCGCCGCGAACACGCTGCAGGGTGATGGCAGCTTCAACACCCACCCGCACCACTCTGACGACTCCCCGCGCAGCACCGATGACACGATGGCGCCGTCGGAGCTGCAGCGCACACCGTCGAGGCCCTTTGGCGGGTCGACCACCACGGCGTCCCTCACCGGTTTGGCGGAGCAGGGCCTCGATCCGACGACGGTGGTGTCGTACGAGGGCGAGTGGAGGGACGGCGTGCCGTGTGGCCGCGGCTGCATGCGGTGGGAGAACGGGGACGCCTATGAGGGCCTCTTCGACCTCGGCCAGCCGCACGGCAGCGGCACGGCGGACGCGCCGAACACCTTCACCTTTGCGGACGGTCGCGTTTACACCGGCGAGTTCGATCACGGCCTGCTGGACGGGAAGGGCAAGCTGACGCACCCGAACGGCGACTTCTACGATGGGCAGTTTGTGCGGGGCACCGTTACGGGGTTCGGCACCGTTGTGTACGCCAAAGGCCCGCGCCTCTACCGCGGCCTCTTCGAGCATGGGCGGAAGGTGAAGGGCTATCTGCGCTTCCCCGGTTCGCAGCGCGGGTACGAGGGGGAGTGGCAGGACGACGTGCCACACGGAGCCGGAAGTATGACCTTTGCGAACGGTGACTTCTACAAGGGCGACTTCTCCTCAGGTGAGCTGCAGGGTGTGGGCTGCCTCTGCTACCAGAAGCCGGTGGGAAAGATCTACTACGGGCAGTTCCTGCACGGGCAGCCATGCGGCCGCGGCTTCCTCTACGAGCCGGAGGGGGTGCAGAGTGACGACAGCGAGTCGGAGCCGTCCGAGGCCAAGGTGACGGAGGGGTACTTCCAGAATGGGCAGGCGCTGGCGGAGGACGACACGGACGTGCGGGAGGCCGTCGTGGAGGCCACACGCGGGCTGCGCATGCCGGAGGCGAGTGCGCCGCCGTACACCACGTTGCTGCAGCAGCGGCCCGCCTCCGCCGCGGCCGCCCTAACGGCGTCGTTCGGCGGCTTCAGCTTCAGCACGATGCCGCACACGGAGCGCATGGGCACGCCGCCGACCTTCAACTCCTCCTTCGTCCCCGGCATCCCGCTCTACCCGTCCTCGAGGCAGGCCGGCACGAGCGGGAAGCTGCTCTCGCCCGCCGCCACCACGGCACCGTCGCTGTCGCTGGGCGTGTCGGGCGGCTCCCTCAGCCTGCCGTCCACGAACCTCGTGAACAACTCCTTTGCCCGCAACGCGCAGTCGAGCGTCAACAACCCGCCGCCGCCGCCGCCGCCGCGCTCCGACGGCACCGGTGCCACGGAGGAAGTCGACGACGATGAGGAGGCAATCGTGTCCGTGTCCAGCGCGGACGTGGACGAGGCGGAAGCCGACAACGCGGTGCTCATCGGCACTGCCGGCCGGGAGGACTCGACGAACTCCGTCATGCCGTTTATGAACCCGGCCGCGGGCCAGGATGGCAGCTGCCGCGGCTGGCTGGAGAAGTGCGCCATCGGCCGCAGCAATCTCAGCCTCATCTCCAACTGGAAGAAGCGCTACTTCATTCTGGCGCTGTGCAACGACAGCGTCTGCCTCGGCTACTACGAGGACGAGCTGTGCCACAAGCCGATTGGCTTTATCCGGCTCAACACGACGGACACCCGCATCGTCACGTGCCCGACCACGAAGACGCACAAGAAGGCCAGCCGGCCGGGTCGCGACCTCTGCGTGATCTACCACGAGAACCGGAAGGAGTACAAGCTGCTGCTGCGCGCACGCGACACGGAGGACCACGACCGGTGGACTGCCGCCTTTCGCTCCTTCTTCCTCATCGTTGATCGCCCGTCTGATTACCCAATGCACGCGTTTAACAGTTGAAGGGCCCTTCAATGTTACTATCTCTGTTTTCTTGGATGTCACGTTACTCTGCTTTTTTTTTCTAAGCTTTTCGTTTGTCCTTATTACTACTGAGTTCACGAGTCTGCTTGCCAGTGGATCTGCCCTGCACTGCCGACGTGCCAGCGCGTTGTATCTCACCCGCGAACCAAAAATATAAATAATACACCGGCATATCGCGCACAAACGCGCACACTGTCAGGAACAACCTTATACCTCTTCTGGTTTCCTATTTTTGTCTAGTTTATCGTATACACACATATTATTTTTCTTTCAATTTGGTGAGTTTGTTGTCCGTTGCATTCATGAATAACAGTATATCAAAAAGAATCCTGTTATTTGTAGCAGTTGAGGGGCTGAGATACTGAATTTAACATGCGCACAAAAGTCCAGAGACGTAGCGTATTGTTGAAAAAGGGTTGTTTTGGGAGTCAGACCCTGACAAGCAGTAGACGAGATCTTTTTTAGGGACTGATGCTAGGTGCTGCAAGCAAAGTATGCTTTTTTAGGTGAACAGTTAAGACGACATCAAAGACAAGTAAAGCGAAAAAAACATAGTAAAGTAGCCTCTGCAGCGCTTCTAATCCACTATTTTGTGTCTCTTCTCCTCTCTTTTCTTTAATATAATGCTTTTCTCACTTAAATTAAAATTTATACGCATCAAAAATCATTCAATGTGCAGCTCTCAATTATTATATTTTACGACGATGGCTTCTGCTAGTCAGTCTGCTCCGTGCGCGGTGCCGTCGAAGTTGTGGCGGGAGTGCCTGAAGGAGTTCGACTACGGCCCGGACCGCCCAAAGGGTGCGTGTGAGTCTCAGCGAGATAAATTCTACAGCTGTGTCAAGGAGTGGACGGAGAAGACACAGAAAACCAAGTACTCCTACACCCAGTTCGAGCTGCCCAAGTCGTGCGGGCACGAGGCGGAGAAGCTGCATCAGTGCATGATGATCAACATGTTCGAGGTGAGCCACTGCCAGCGCGACATGGCGGTGCTGAAGCGGTGCGCGGCGCGCAACGACCCGGAGGTGCGCCGTTACCTGGAGGGCGACGAGGCAATCGCTGGCTTGGAGAGCGACGTCGAGGAGGCTAGCGGGCTGAAGTGGCTGTGGTACAAGGCAATTGGCAAGCTGTAAGAGAGAAAGAAAAAGAGTGTTTTGTTGGCGGCAGTATTCTGTTGCACTTTTTTGTAGTTGATGCACCTTTACGTTTTTTTTTTTGCGTTTTTCTCTCTCCTCCAATATGAAGAGTACGACGGAGATGGCAATAGTCACATTTATGATTAACCTTACGACTTAACACACCAACACAAAATATATATGTATTTTTTCTGTTGCTCATGAAGAGAGACGAATTGTATACGTGTGATCTTAGATTCCCAATGAGAATAGGTTAAGGTGAGCTACAGTTTATCTTTTCTCTTCGTTGCGAAATGGTGCAGAGAAGCTTGTTGATGAAGTTGTGAAATAAAGAAATCGCAACAGTCTTTTACTCAGATGTTGCAGCGTGGCTCCCTTAAGAAAAAAAAAGTATGAGGTGGTATGAAGCACCGCTTGTATCAATTCTTCTCCACACCATAAATCTCTTGTTGCTTTTGTTTTCCTTGTTCAGCAGATAGAAATTTGAGGATTGTACCCCTTACCGATATACATATAATCCACTTCACTTGCAGAACACCAATTTGTTTCTTTTTTTTTTTTTCACCTTATACGCATTCATCTTTTTAGTCCGTTTCTTTTTTTTTTTTTTTCTGTCTCCCATGCGTTTCGAATGCAGTCTGCTGGCAGCACCTATACTCTCTTAGACTCCCCTGGCGTGACGTGGCAGGACGAGACGCGGGTGGATGTCTGCAATGGTCACCGCTGCCGCCGCCGCTTCCACCGTCTCTTCTGCGCAAAGCACCACTGTCAGTGGTGCGGACGTGTCTTCTGCGATGCCTGCGCGCCACGCCTGCCCAGCGCGACAGGCAAGCTGATGCGTCGCTGCAACAGCTGCCGCCTGCCGATCATCTTCCGCCACTTTTGGAATGCGCTGACGCAGCAGATGGAGTGCACGCCCTTCACGTGTATTCTCTCCTTCCTCACCCCGCGCAGCATCACCGCGCTGTTGCAGAGCTGCTACACAATGATGGCCGAGTACCCCGTCAGCGGGTACCCGTTCCACGAGTCGATACAAGAGCGTTTCCCCTCCTACTACAAAGGCGCGCAGATTGGGCGGGGCTCCTTTGGCACGGTGTACAAGTGCGAGGACCGCCTGTCCCCGGACCGCCGCCGCGTTATTCTCAAGTGTGTGCAGAAGTCGAGCAACCTCACCTGCACGCGGTGGACGAAGGCGGTGACGGAGCTGCGCATTCTGGCCTCGGTGCAGCACCGCAACGTCGCGCGACTGCTGGAGGCCTTTCAGACGCGAGAGTACCTCGTCATCGTGATGGAGGCTGGCGAGGGTGGGACGGTGCGGCAGGGCTACGAGTACGTGAAGCAGCACCGCCTCTCAATGAACGCGTTTACGGCCAACGTGGTGGAAGGCGTCGCGGCGGGCCTGGACTATCTCTACCGAGAGCAGCACATCGTGCACCGGGACATTAAGCTGGACAACATCGTGCTGAGTGCCGACTACACGACACCGATGATCATTGACTTTGGACTGGCAGAGTACATTGTCGAGGAGGAAGGCCAGTGGTTTGTCGTGGGCGGCACGCGCAACTACGCACCGCCGGAGAGCATTGGCGCTATTGTGGCGGGTCACCTTGACGTCAAAGAGAGTGGGCTCACGATGCACAAGGGGGACATTTTTAGCCTCGGCGTCGTGGCCTACGTCCTCCTCACGGCGCACCGACCTTTTCAGACAAAAGTGAAATTTGACGCGCAGTACGAGGAGATGAAGCGCGGTGTGACCTGCAGCGGTCCGTTGTGGGACGGCACGTCGACGGATGCCCAGTCACTCGTGCAGGCGATGCTCTCGTGCAGCCCCGCCCAGCGTCCCGACTACGCGGAGATCAAGGCAAATGCGTTCATTACGTCCCGCGCGGCTGGGGTGGAGCTGATCCGCGTGGCCCGGCTGTCGAGTCTCGCGGAAGACGAGAAGGAGACGTTGGATCAGTGGGTCATGTTGGAGCCATCGGAGCTGAAGGAGGAGGACGAGGACATTCTTTCCCTGGCAACACCGCAGCGTTGGTACCACGCCTACCTGCCCCGCTCCACCCTTCACCTGTGGTGATGACGTTTTTGTTTGTTTGTTTGAATTATTATTTTTTTAATATTGAGTATTTGTCTAAGATGAATTGGTCTTGAATTTGAAGCAATCCACTATACTTTTTTTTTCCAATTGCCGTTTTTATTGTTATTGTGTTATTTTGCTGTTGTAGACGCGTCTCGGTGATATGCATCATCTGAGCATTTTTTCTCAACCAATGTTTTTTTCACTCCAGAAGGCAAACAAAACGGCTTTCCGTTACTTTTCTTTCCACTTGTTAATTCACACCCTGCTTGTCGTTTTGCTTTCCACAATGTTTTAGGTTGCTCACTCGTCCTTATTATAAAAACAAAAATTCGTCGAGAGATTGATGGGAACGTTATTGAACAAAATTTATATGATTCTGAGGCTCCTGCAATCACAACGAATTTCAACACTTCTTGGTTTTAATGACTTGATGGAAGACTTTTATTTGTGGCAGCAAGTATTACCGAGAGGAGCAGGAATAGTAAGAACAGATGAAAAAACGTTTTGCGTTGTACTTGAGTGACTTTGCTTGCCTTTGTTAGCTTGACATTGCTCTATGCCTTGCCATCAGCGCAAACATGGACAAATTCAACTAATACGATACTGCGTTAAACCTATGTCTCTTTTTATTGTGGTCTCTTTGTTTTCTAAACAGCGTGACAAACGTAAACTCAAGCACACACACAAAAAAAAAAAAAAAGTGACTTTGGTTTGCACGAGCCGCATCAAGGCTACAACGGCGACTGCACAGCGCTGTGAGTGTTTATTTAAACTTTAGAGCGCAGCGCGTCTCGTGCCCGTAGGCGACGAGCTTTCAACTCTTATTCAACTGCACCATAGAACAGAATCCTTATAGAACGGAAACACGTGCGCATTTCAAAAAGGTATTGGACCAATTGAACACCGCATATTCAAAACGCATACAAACGTAGGAAGTCCAGAGCTATTACAGAAATAAAGCTTTTATATGTCAAGCTTACTTAGGCATTCTAAAGACAACAACAACAAAAAAAGTAAAAAGTAGTCAGTACTCACACTAACACCGTTTTATTGACGGCATCATACAAATTTTGAAATCAGACTCAAACAATTACTATAATTAATTCCTGGTTGGAAGGGCATTATACGATCCGCCACCACCACCAGCGCGCAGGTTTTTTGTTTTCCATCGAGCCCATACGCACACTTGCGCGGACACTTTCAGCCTCTTTCCCCATTTCCCTTCAATATCCTATCTCACCTCTCTTTCTGATTGAACGGCGCTTTACGGAAAAAAAGAAAAACGTACTGCGGCCCACTTTATCCTTGAAAAAAAAAAAAGCACAAGAAAATTATCACTTTCTGTGTTTTATAAATCTCTCATTTTTATCAGATTCTCTTTTTTTGCCTTTTTTTGTTTTCATCTTCTTCTCTCTTTTTTTTTTTTTAAATTTATTCAAATGACCGACGCCGTGCAACTGGCGAAGAGCGTGCTGGCCGCGGATGGGCAGCCCTTCACGACGCTCTCCCTCGCTCAAGGCCTGCCACCCGTGACGGCGGACACCCCCGTCGCCGATGCCCGGCGCAGCTACATGCGGCTTGCCGGTCTCATCCACCCAGACCGCCTGCAGAGCTCCTTCGATCAGGCCACCGAGGCGTTCCAGTGCCTCGTGCGCGCCTTCGAGTGCTTTGCGGACCCCAAGTCGCGCAAGAAGGCCGCCGCGGAGGTGGCGAAGAAAGCAAAGGCGGAGAAGCCGGCCACAAAGGCGGGAAAAGGAAAAGCGCCGTCGGTGATGCGCGGCCAAGGTGAGGCGACGTCGACGATTTCTCCCAAGTCCGCGAAAGCGGTCGACGCAAAGAAGGCGGCGAAGGCCGACAAGAAATCGAAGAAGGCCACGACGGAGAAAGCGTCGTCAAAGAGAAAGCCTTCAAAGAAGAAGGCGGCCAAGGCGGAGGCGCCATCGGAGGAGGATGAAGAGGAAAGTGAGGAGGAGGACGAGAGCGACGCGGAGGGCAGCGACGACGCATCGGCAGCGGAGGAGGACGCGTGGGAGGAGTGGGCGGCCGCGGACGCGGAGCCGGAGGTGTCGACAAGCCGCACCCCCATCGGCCAGCAGCGCCTCAGCGAGGTCTACAAGCAGACCACGATCGGCTGCCCGAAGTGCCGCTCCGCCTGGGAGCCGGACTCGCGGCCGCAGTACTCGCTCTTCATGGGCCACTGGGGCAAGAAGGTGCACTGCCAGCTCTGCCTGTTCCACTTCGGGTGTGCCACCGCACTGCACAGCTGCCCGCACTGCAGCGCGCCGTTCGACTACGACGTGTCCATGTACGACGAGGTGCAGACGTGCACCAAGTGCAAGAAGAAGTTCGGCTTCGCGTACTTCCCGGTGAACCAGCACCTGATCGATCAGATTGCGCTGGAGGAGTGGCGGGAGCGTAAGGACCGCGAAAAGGCGGCCGAGCGGGAGGCGCGGGCGCGGGCACGCCGCGGCGAAACGGCGCAGGACGACGAGGCGGAATCGGAGAAGACGCAGCTGCTGGTTGGGTCCTGCATCGTCAACGAGCAGTGCCCTCTGTGCCATCACCGCGTGAAGAGTCAGCACCGCAGCCACGTGCTGACGTGCTTGAAGCAGTCGCCAGAGGAGCGCAAGGCCGCCGGCGAGGTGGAGAAGAAGAAGGGCACGAAGGCAGGTGCCGCCAGTGACAAGGTGGTGAGTCCGAAGGCTGCGCCAAAGACGAGCAAGGCGGTGGCGAAGCCAAAGCCGAAGAAGACTGCTGCAGCGGCGAAGGCGGCACCGAAGAAAGCGGCACCGAAGAAGGCGGCACCGACGCAGCGTAAACGTCGCCGTGGCGGCAGCAGCAGCGACGATGAGAGCTCGGAATCGGAGGCGTCGATGTCGGACGATGATGACGAGGACGAGTCGGAATCGTCCCTGTCAGACGAGGATGACGACAGCGACTAAACACGCAGCTGTGCTTTCTCGCAGAGGTTGGAAAAGAGAAACAGAAAACTTTTTTGTTACGTTTTTTTTTCATCTTCTAATATTACCCTCGTCTGAGGGTGCGTTTGTGTGCTTGCTCGTTTTCATCAAAAGTATTATTGAAGACGGATTTCTTTTTGTTATACCTTCTTCATTTATGCGACGCACTATTTCTCTTTTTCTATTCGTAAATACTATTAATTCACAATTAATGATATGAAATGGAAGTGAAGTCTGATATTTGAAAATCTCTACTGAGCTGTGTAACGGCACAGTCACGTTTTGAACTCTTTCTAAAAGATAAATTTACACCAGCTTTTTCAATAATTTTGACAAAGTAAAAAAAACAAGCTTGCTCGAAAAGGGAACGTGATTAATTGTGGTGGTCAAGAAAAGCTGAATTATGTCTTTCACCTTTAACCTCATTTTTCACTTCCCCCTTATTCTCCGCCACGCTTCTTCTTTTTCTCTTTGAGCTCCTAATTTTTCCTAATAATTTGCGCTGCAACTGCAATCTAAACTTTCTCTTATCCTGTTTCTCTGCTTTCCCCTTGCGTGCTGGTCAGCCTTTGCGTATTTTTTGTACGTACAGTTTCAACCACTGCAGTGACAGAGGCACTCCATTACTCGTTGATTCTTCACCCGTAACGGACGATTCGACTTGCGCGAATTTTATTTCTCCTTGTTTAATCCCCTGTTCTTGTTTTCCACGGTGAAACAACGTTATATATTTTTTCTAGTGTTACTGTTTGTGTTCTGGACGCTTTCACCGTCCCCTACTCGGCTTCCTTGTCTTTTTATTGATCCGCCTCACTCTAATTCTAACTTTACGTTGCGACATCTTTTTTTTCTTTTTATCCCTAGTGCACGCCTTTTTGTTTTATTGCTTGCTGACAGAACCGAAACGTTCGTTTCAGCGCAAATAGGTTTTTGAGCTCAAGGAGGCAAGAGTTTTTTTGTTGTTGTTTGAAGTCTCCTTTTGCTGCCCCGTTTTTTCTTGTAAGTATATCAGCTGTCTTCTAAGTGTGCTTTTCGCTTCTCTCAACAGCGACTCTAAAAGTACACATATAACATAACAGTATTGTCTTGTCTGTTTTTTGTTTCTTTCCACCTTGTTTGCAAGGTTGGGCAGTTCAAAAAAACAAAAAAGTGATTTTTTGCATACTCGATTTTTTTTCTCTGGTGGAAGCTGGCGAATTGTGTTTCACTGCTTGTTTGTGCATTAGGCTTTTTTTTCTCGACTTCAGCTTTTTTCCCTTCTCTTTTCTCGAAAAAGGCTGCTTTGAGTTATACTAACGTATTTGTGGTTTGTATCCTTTCCTTTCCAAGGACTACCTTTTTTATTTATTTCACGTAGAGTGCACCTTGCGTCTGTGATTTTTTTCTCTTGTAGTTGTTGTCGTCTTTTTCTTTAAAAAGTTGCTATTTTATATTTTGTTTGGTTTTCGCTGCTGCTTAAAGTCTAAAAGTCGCGTTTTTTTCTTCTTACTTGCTTTTATCTTCGAACTCGTCCCTCCCTTCTCTCACTTGAATATCACTTTGATACAAAGTTTCTTGCCAACTCTTCTGCCGCTTTCTTTTTTTTTTCTTTTTCTTCCAGCATTCTTACTCTTTTTCTTGTTCGAACTGTATTTGCCGCTTTTTGCTTTATTGGCCCACTGCCACAAAAAGCGTTGGCAATTCAAAACGAAAGGGAAAAAGAGAAAGAGAGAGCGGAGAGAAAGCAAAAAAGCTTTTGAAGCCTTTTCAACTTTTACTGACACAACTTGCCTTTTATTTTGTTCTGTCCCTTTTAATTCATTAGAGACCCGTTTTTTTTTCTTCGAAGCGCTTCCCTTCTCTAACCGTTTTTTTTTCTTGCGTCATGCCTCTCTCTGTGCGCACGGCGGATGGGCGAGCCAACGCGGTCGCCTTCTCCACTGTGACGGAGGATTCGGAGGAGCAGCAGGAGGTCGAAATCTCGATCAGCTCCGTCTCCAACCAATCCGGCAAGGTGAAGCGCATGCTGATGACGGAGCGAGGTGACCCGTCCGTCGCTCCGCCCGACTGGGAGCCGCTCGCCAGCTCTGCACTCTTCGACGAGACGGGCAAGCCGCGGCCTGATGTAGCTCTTGAGCACTTTAAGAAAGAAGGCCTGCTGAGCGAGGCGGACGTGCTGACCATTATCACCAAGTGCGCGCTCATTTGGAAGGACGAGCCGAACGTGATGCGGCTGGAGGATCCGGTGGTGATCTCGGGCGACATTCACGGCCAGTTCTTCGACTTGGTGAATCTCCTCTCGATCGGTGGTGACCCGAAGAACCAAAAGTACATCTTCCTCGGCGACTACGTGGACCGCGGCTGCTTCGGGATGGAGGTGATCTTGCTGCTGATGTGCTACAAGATCTGCTACCCGACAACCATGGTGATGCTGCGCGGCAACCACGAGAGCCGCCACCTCACCGCCTACTTCAACTTCAAGCGAGAGGTGCTCTACAAGTACTCCATCGCGGTGTACAACGCGATGATGTCCGCCTTCGACTGCCTGCCGCTCGCCTGCATTCTGAACAATCGGTTTCTCTGCGTGCACGGCGGCCTCTCACCGGAGCTGAAGCGCATTTCCGACATCAACGCGATTCACCGCTTCCGCGAGCCACCGTCGTCGGGGCCGATGTGCGATCTGCTCTGGGCAGACCCGCTGGACGAGAAGGAGGAGGACCCCGCCGCGTCGCAGTACTTCGTGCCCAACACGACGCGCGGCTGCTCCTACGTGTACAGTCACGCCGCGGCGTGCAGCTTCCTGCAGGAGAACAACCTGATCACCGTCATCCGCGGCCACGAGGCGCAGGATGAGGGCTACCACCTCTACAAGAAGACCTCAAAAGGCTTTCCTGCTGTGATCTGCATCTTCTCCGCACCAAACTACTGCGACACGTACGACAACCGCGCCGCCATCGTGATGCTGAATCGCAACGTGATGAACATTCGTCAATTCAATAGTAGCCCCCACCCGTACTACCTGCCCAACTTCATGAACGCCTTCACCTGGTCCCTGCCCTTTGTCGCTGAGAAGCTGCTGGACATCTGGACCAACGTTCTGCACCTCATTGATGTCAGCGAGGATCAGTATTTGTTGCCGGTGGACGGCGACGCCGCGGACGCAACGAGTGGCAGCATCAGCGGTGCCGGCGGTGCGCAGAGTAGTGTTCTCGAGCAGCGTGGCGAGAGCATCCGGAAGAAGATCCTCACCATGGGGAAACTGTCGCGCATGTTCCGCACGCTGCGGGAGGAGAACGACAATATCATTCGTCTGAAGGGCCTGGCAGGTGGCATGCTGCCGCAGGGCGTGCTGCAGCTTGGGCCGGAGGGCGTGAAGGAGGCGATTCGGGGCTTTCAGCGGTCGAAGGAGTTGGACTCGCCAAATGAGCGGTGGCCCGACAGCCCAATGGACGAGTCCGCTAACTCGGTGCCGAATGCCGTAACGCGGGCTCTTAGCGAACACTCCTCCTCGCTCTCCAGCGCGTAAAAAATAAAAAAAAATAACCGGTCTTAAGAATGAAAGAAAGAAGAAAAGGATGAAGATGCAAGTGATTTGCATAGACGCTCTTTTGATCTCAAGTGGTGTTTCTGTTGGTAAACAGCTTTTTTGTTTGACGAATTTCCTTTGACTTTAGTAAAGGCAGAGTGAGAGAAGAAGAGAGAAGAAAAAGAGGATTTGCACGGATTACGAGTCAAAGCTGTCTTTGGCTTCCTTTTCCCCCTTTTCTTTATTTCCGAGCACGTGAGCTTCCTGCTTTTTTTTTTTTATACCTTTTTTGTTGTGGGTGAGTTGTTGTGTTTGCTGAAGCTGGCTTAGCTGCCTTCAACTACTTTTCCTCTTTTTTTGTTTTGCTGCAAGACGTTGCGGCTCCTATTTGTAACGGTGATGCCTTGGGTGGCACAGATAACTAAGTGTGCAGATGTATGGGCTTTGTAAGGAGGTTGTAAGAATAGCTTGTTACTAACCACGCGCATACGGTTCCAGAAGATTAAATTGTATTGGTTGCCATCTTTGTAGTTGAACCGCTTTTAAAACAAATTATCAAAGATTTTCTCTTATTTTTTTACACAGTTTTTTAATTGCTATATATACAGATTTTTTCATTTTTAAAGTTTTAAACTATTTGCCGCTGTTTTGTTTTTCTCTGACTTTTTTACACGACATCTTAATATTCTACGCAATAGGCAACACTCAAAAAGACAAAATTCGCGAAGTAGGGAAGAATAGAGTAAGCCACCTGGTAAGTTGTGTAAATCCCTATTGAATCAAGTTCCTTTCCTGACTTTTACGAAGGGCTGAGAACGTATTGCATGCTGCTGTCTTCCTCATCACCATGCTATGTGAAATTGCGTTTTTGCGGCCCTTCTTTGGTGTTTCTCTGGCAATGCAGCTCCTTGGAGGGAGGAATTGAAGTGGTCACCAAATGCTTTATCTAAAAATGCTTTTTCTTTACATCCTTCTTTTTTTTTCTTCATATTTGAATGCTTTCGTTGAATGGCATAACGTTTTGTTGCACATAAACAAAACAAGAAACCGCGACTCTCGCCAACGCCCTTTTTTCCCCTCTTTCTTCCCCCTCGTCCGCACGAGTTTCGAGGGAAGAGGACACACGGACCATTTTGCTAGAATTGTGAAAAAGGCACTTCTGTTATTCTTATTCGAACGCGCGCCTATATATTTTTTGTGTTTCATAAACCTCCATCAGCTTTAAACTGCATGCAGGCATGCCCGGCGCGCGGCAGGTGGACGCAGTAGCCAAGGCGCTACGCCGCAAAGCGCAGCTGCATCGATGGTCAAGACTTCAGCAGCAACAGCAGCAGTCCTCTACGGCCGGCACCCAGACGTCAGAAAGCACCACACGACTCACATCAAAGGCACCAACACATCTGCAAGCATTCGCATCCGCGTCCAACACACCGGCAGCGCAGGCAATGAACGCCTCTTCGACTCTCTCTTCCTCACCCTCCGATCACCCCAAACAGCTCTCCGTCGAGGTGAGCCGCAGCCTGCAACAGGCGTACCGCCAGCGCGACACGGCGCAGCCATCGCACCTGCAGCGGCGCCTCACGGGTCTCCTCGACTCTTCCACCAGCAAAGCCGAAGCCGTCGAGGCGTTCTTCTTAGTTGCACGGAGTGACAAAGAAGCTGTGACGCCCGTCACCTTCCGCCACTTCACGAGCGCGCTGCTGCGACACAACGTGGCGGCGCAGATGGGCATGGCAGCCTACGAGGCTGCCTTGGCTGACGCCGTCGGCTCGTCGGACAGCCGCTGGGGCACAGTGGATCCGGCGGAGTCGCGGGCCTTCGCGCTCTACCAGGCACGGCGGCTGGAGCGCTACGCCGTGAAGGGGACGTCTTTCGAAGAGAAGCTCGGCCTGACACTGGAGGGGGCCGACAACAGCGTCGTAGCGCTGACCCACTTCCAGATCGAGAAGCACGCCGCGACAACGCTGCCGGTGCCGCTCGATGTGCTTGAGGAGCTTATGCACTTGGACGTCTCCTGGACCAGCGCACTGAAGGTGTACACGCACGCCAAGAAGGTCGCGACGGTCGACCCACCAGCGAGCATGACAACGCGGCTGCTGAGCCTCATGACGGGGTATCGCACGAATGGGCTCGGCTCTCGTCCCTGGGCACAGGCGCTGCAGCTTTACGAGCAGCTGAACCGCAGCGGCTACGATGTGCCGCTGGACGCCCACGCCGCCGCGCTGGACGCCGTGTGGCGACGCGGTGACACCTTTGTCAAGCCGCACCGCGTCCCCTCAGCGCAGGAGCAGGACGCCATGTGGTCCGCGCTCGTGAGCATTCGCGATCGCGTCGACGACGCCAGCGTGGTGGGCGAGGAGGGCTGCCGCTTCTCCGAGGCGCTCGTGAAGGCGGCCAGCGCGGCCGGTCGTTGGGAGGCTGCTGTGCAGGTGTTGACGAGTATGGACATTACCCGCGGTGATGCCTCGTCGCGTTTCCTCGTGCCGACAGCGGAGACTTTTCTCTTTACCATGGCGGCGTGCAACGTGGCACACAACGCAGCGTACGCAACCTCGCTGCTGCAGACCTTTGGGGCTCTCTACACGCTGCGCAGTGCGCACCCCGAGGCGCTGAACGTGTACCTGCAGTCCCTGCGCCACGTGGAGCACTTCGTGAGCCACATTGGCATGCAGGTCGAAGGGCTGGTGCAGGACGGACAGGGCCTCGACCGGCCATGCACGGTGACGTGTCTGCAGCTCCTGTCGAGCCAGCGCGTACAAACAGCGACGGAGAAGTGGCGCCTGGCGCAGCAGCTGGTGCAGTTGTACGACAGTAACCCGTGGCCGCAGCAGCCGCAGGTACGCCGCGCGGAGCTGCAGACGGTGTTCCGCTGCTGCCACCTAATCGCGGCTGCCTCGGCGGCGGCATGTCCGCTCGTGTCAGATCTGAAGAAGTACCTAACGTCCGTCTTTGGTGCCGACTCGCCGGAGTGTCGGTGGTTGCACGACACCGAAATCTACTCCCTCTCCACCGTGTCCAGCTGGGAACAGGCGCTGCGTGTGTTTGACCGGCAGGTGACGCATCGTCCACCGGATGCCGTGGCAGACCTCCCCATCCCACTCCGCCAGGCACGCGGCATGCTTGCGCAGACGTTGGTGCGGTGTGGCTTGGCGGCCCACCAAGCTGAGGATATGTTCCTGCTGGACGAGGACCGGCAGGAGGATGACAGGGCCGCCGTGCGGGACTACTGCGCCGTTGCGGTTGAGAAAATCAAGGAGGTGTACGCGAGCACGGCAGACACGTTACCGCACAGCGCCATCGGTGAGCTTCTTCTCTTGCAGGCGCTGCACACCGACAGCGCAGGCGAGCGGCAGCGGCTGGCGTTGGCGGCGATGCGGGAGCTGGCGTGTGGCGAGGCAGCGGCAGTAAACCCGCGTGTCGTCGATTACGTCTCGCAGGCGCTCGGGCTGACGGAGGAGCACGTGGAAGGCGTTCTTGTGGAGGGGAGCGCGCAGCTCCGTGCCAAGGCGCTGCAGGAGAAAGAGAAGCACCGCAGCGACCAGTGTGCGTGTCTGGAGCGCGTGTTTCTGTGAGAGTGAATGAGAGGAGCACGTGATGAAGAGCATTGTGCTGTCAGACGATTCCCTTTGCCTTTTAAAGATTCCGTTGCGTGCCTGAATGACTTCTTACTGCAGGCTCCTCTTTTGAATACCGCCTGTTATTTGAAACCAATTTTTTTCGTCTTCACAATAAATAAACCGTTTAAAATGAGTATTATCCTACAGAGATGCGATTCAAAGAGAAAACAGCGTTGAGTGTTGGAATTCTTTACTGGGAAAAACAAGGAAGCTTTTGCATGGTTTTTTTTTTACAAAAGAAGTGCATTGTGTGTCGCTAATATCATAGTGGAGAGTCACCCTTTTCGCAAGGAGCTAATTTGATATGTGTGGTAGAAGCTTTTTGTTGTAAATCGTTAAAAGTGTTGATGTGTGGGTCTTGAATTTCATCTTTACCCCTCTTATTCTTGTCTTTCGTGTTTCAGAATCTTCTTCATTTTTCCACTGTGCAGATACCTGGCACACACATCGAGCATGTATTCTTGCAGGTGAGCTACTCCAAGATTTGTACACCGTTTTTTCCCTTTTATTTTTTGATCAAAAGTTAGAGCGGCTTCAAGTTCAGGTCTCACAAAAGATGCGAAGATGGGGCAGCGCATGAGCAGTGACAACCAGAAGGTCAGCAGCACCGCAACAAAGAAAAGCTCCGCTGCACGAGGCGAAGTTGTCGTGCTGCCCGACGAGGAGACATACCTGGGCCGTTGTTGGCTGCTCGCCTCCTCACCAGATTCCTTCAGCCCCAGCCGCTGGTTCGCTTTATCGGCCGCCAACATGAATGGGGCGCGCGAGAAAGATCGACGAGCGTTCGCGATTGCGTCGGAGCTGGTGAAGCCCGCGCAGCGCAGCCGCCAGCCGGTGCTGCGTGATCTCCACATTACTGTCCACCGGGGGCTCGCCGTGTGTGGCTTTCCCAACATCACCGTGACGACAGTGAGCGCCGATGCCGCGCAGCAGCGCCACTCTCTGCGCGTCGGCGGAGTGCAGGTGGAGTTGCCGAAGCTCTCTACTCTCACCACAGCAAATGACAAAGCGAGGAGTCCAGCAGGTGAGGCGGGTGCTACTGGCAGCGGGGGAGTGTACGTCATTGTCGTGGTGCGGCGTGCTTCTGTGGAAATGGAGCCGCGGGACTACGCCAGCGCACCGTACACCCGCTTCCCCGTGAAGGCTCCACCTTCAACCGCAGAGGAGCGCCGCCAGTACGGAGAGGGCTGCATCACCGGTGTCTTGTACGGTGCATCAGTGGTGCTGCGCGTGCAGGGTGATGAACCGCGCGGGTGCGCAGAAGTGCTGGTGCGCGCGTGTGAGACGGCGGCGGAGCCCCTGGCGCTGCCCTCTTCATCCTTGCAAGTGCAGGAGGAGCACATCAGTGGTGGCCTGCAGGGAGCGGCAACGGTGGCAGACAGGGGCAACGAAGAAGGAACGAAAAAGACTGTCAAAGCCGCGGCTGCATCATCCTCCGGTAACACGATCATGTTGCTGGACGTGCGGGCCTCGGATGAGGCCTCCAACATTCTCAAAAACAATTTGAACAGTGAAAAGCTTGGTGAAATGACGATGGAGGAAGCGCTGACGACTGTCGCTACGTGGGCGGTACAAGTTCATCAGCAGCCGGCAGCGTGGGCGGTGTTGAATCTCTTTCTGCAGCGCTACGAAGCCGTCGCAGAGAGCCTGCTAATTGATGCGAAACGGTGAGAAAAAAAAGCTACTCTTCGGAAGTATTATGACTGCTTTTTATGATGTGTGTCTGCCTGCCGTTTTTTTTTCTCGATATGAGCTGCTTTCCTTTTTCTGTTCTCTTAGAACAAACAAATTGCTGATTGTTGAGATCAGGTTTTGCGATGATTGAGTCGCTGCCAACAAAAATGAGCAACTGACAAGGGCAACCAATTTGAGAACTCCATGTGAAATCGAGGCTGGTTCGACTTCTTTTTGCTTCTTTTGTTGGCTGCCTGTCCATCTGATATGCTTCAGCTCAACGCGTTGCATGCGTCTTCTGCCTCTCTCTCTCTCTCTCGACTGACGATTTGTTTCGACAATCTTTACTCTCTCTCTCTCTCTCTTTCTCTCTACCTTCCTCTTTTTGTCCTCGTGGCTCCTGACTATGCTCAATAAACCTCTTCCTCCACTCACCCACATACGTTCGTGCACACCTGTCTGCTCTGCATCACGTCTTTCTCTAAAAAATTGTGTTTATACTATACGGATAAAGAATTTCTACTCTTAATATCACCGCCTTCTTTCCAGTCTATACTCTCCAAACACTTTTTATAAAAAACCAAAAAAAAAACCCTCAAAACTTCCCAAAGATGGTCACCACTGTCACTGTTGAGATGCCGCACGACCGCCTGGTCAAGGAGGACTGCACGGCCGACGAGTACCTGATCAACCAGCTCGACGGCGTCAACGACAACCCGCCGGAGGACAATCTGCCCCTGCGCCAGTGGCTCATTCGCGAGACGCACAACGCCCTCGTGAAGAACCCCAAGACGCAGGAGGTGGTGCTGCGCCCCAAGGCGGATAAGACCTCCCGCACGGAGTTCGCCATCAAGATCACCGGCAACGAGTAATCCAACAGAGAACGAAAAAAAAAAAAAATACCATTGTGGTTATGTGCCTCAGGAGATGGCGTCAAGATTTGTTGTCTTCGGCAGTGCAGCGGCGAGGGCGACGTGTGCGGTTAGGAAGTAAAAAAGAAAATCTATGAAAACGCATACTGTCCATGCACCTCCCGCAATTCGTGTGGAGCACGTGCTGTGGAAAGAGAGAGGTGAACGGCACGTGTTCACTGCTGCACTCTGCCTTCATTGCTTATTTCTGATTATTGCGATCGTCCTGAAGTTGTGAAGATAAACAAAAACTTTTTTTTTGAAAACATCTTTTATCCTAATTTTTCTTTTTCCCTCTTTTATATACATCCTTTACAAGGTGCCACAAAGTTGCTTGTCTATTTTTTTAGTTGTTGTCTTCACTTCCACTAAAAACAGATACTGAAAAGTGGGAACGGACAATTTTTCCTTGTTCACGTGTTTCCACAAGCAACGTTTAAGATCGCTGCGCGTCTGCATAGGACACAACAATGTGATCCGCCTTTATTATTTTCATTTTTTTTTCTGTAACGGTTCTCCCTCATCACAAAGGGAAAAACACAATTTGACAAACTCCTGTATTGTGAGTGCTATCTTCATTGCTCTCCGGTATGTTATCTTTCAAACGAAAAAAAAAAGCAGATAGACTTTGGTTTTTTCCTTTGCGTCTAACCTTCTCTTAATTTGCGTGAGGGTTACACCAATTATTATATTGAGTGACTGAGAAGGTGGCGAGGACTTGTTTCTTCTCCTTGAATGCGTTGAATGGGTAGAAGTCTTTTTACTGATTTTTTTCTCGTGCATCTCGCGAGTGCACTTTAAGTCTCCGAATCGTGACTCCTTGGTTGCAACCATGCAATTAAAGTGAAAAAATATATACGGTAAAATGCCCCTTTGTTGCAATCTGTACTTGTTTTCGTATACATAGATTCTCATTTGCTCTTTCACTCGCCTTCTTTTTTTCTTTCTTCTTTTTGCTCTCCCACTTTTGTCTCTCTCACACAAACTAACAACCACCCCCAAAATTGCAAGTCGAAGCAATTTCAGGCCGCTACAAACATAGTGCTTTCGTGAGTAGTGTAGAGCTGGCTACCTTTGCTTTTCTGTGCGGTCTGTCATGTCGTCAAACCTTTCGCGCTATGCGTATGAGGATGAGCCGTACTGGTTAATGTGCCTGCGGGAGTACGTCATTCCTGCAGTGGTCTTCGCTGTTTTGGCCTACTACCTGCTCATTCACGTTCTCTTGCCCATGCGCCACATCAACCGCCCAACACGACGCTCGGAGGAGGAGGTACGGGCTGCAGATAGCGCAGAAAACGAGGAAAAGACGACAAACTCCGAGACACCAGCAGAAGAAAAGAAGGAAAAGTAACAGGTTGTCATGGCTTTGGTGTACGCGTTATGTAAATGAAGAGTGCTTTGAACTGTCTGATTTGCATTTATTGTTTCGATTGCGTTTTTTTTTTTTTGCTGAAAGGCGTAAAGTGGGCGTTGCGTGTAGTTGCATTGGCTCACATGATGAATTGACTGCTGACAACAAAACAACAATGAACAAAAAATAGCTTTTTGAGCAATCTGAGTTTGTGGTATTCCGGACTTTGAAGTACAAGTTTTCGCCAGAAACCCTAAGCGGACGGGAAGAGAGACTTTTTTTGGTTTCGATGTTGATATTTGAAGGACGATGAGAAGGTCAAGGGGATAAAGGGGAAGTGAGATATTTCATCCAGAGTTGGCGACGTGAAGATTTACGAGAGAATTTGTTTTCTGACCGCAAAAAAAACCTTTTGTGTCTTTCCCTTCCTCCTCCCTTTTGTGTGTGTATTATTTCGTCTATCTGTGATGAAGCTTTTCCACAAAGCAAGCATTCTCACTATTTCACTCTCTTCAACTCGACAACAAAAAAAAATTGGTGTTCACCGACTTACCCACACACACCCACACACACATTACTAAATCAAACCTCCTGAAAACCCCTTATTAGTTGCTTTGTTCTACTTTTAGTGACCTTTTTAGTTTTTTATTTTTCTCTACCATGTCCGACTCTGCTCTTAAACTTACGCGCGTCTGCGTGCTTGCCTGCTCCTACGAAGGCTCCGACAGCGAGCTGAAAGAGTACGAGGGCGATCTGGTGCAGACGCCGCAGAACTTTTTTGACAAGGACGATCCGCACTACACCTTCCACCTGGAGCTCATCAAGAAGGCAACGGCCTACCGCCAAGTCCGCCAGCTCGTCATGTCCGGCAACTACGACGTGTTCTACAATCAGTGCGACGGGGCGAAGGACGAGGACCGCGCCGGGGTGGAGGTGGTGGAGGCGCTGGAGGAGTTCAAAGTACCCTACACCGGCGCCATCTCGAAGTACTACGAGATGTCGAAGCCGGACATGAAGCTGGTGGCGCATTACTACGGCATCACCACCGCCAAGTACGCCGTGCTGGAGCCGGGCGACAACATCCGTGCCCTCTGCGCCGAGCTGGAGTTTCCGTGCATCATCAAGCACATCTCCGGCTACAGCAGCGTTGGCATGGACAAGAGCTGCAAGGTCTACAACATGGACGAGCTGGAGAGCCGCGCGGTTCGCTTCATGCAGGAGTACCAGTTCGCGCTGGTCGAAGAGTTTATCAGCGGGGACGAGGCCACCATTCTCGCGTGCAATGACGCCAGCCAGCCCGAGGGGGTGCGTGTTTTCCCCCCGGTGCAGGTCGCGTTTCCCGAGGGCGAGGACTTCAAGCACTTCCAGCTGAAATGGGCGTCCTACGAGGGCATGGAGTGGACGCAGGTGCCGGAGAGCGACCCCGCGATGCCGGCGATGCTGGCGATGGCTCGCTCGTCGTTCAAGCGGATGATGGGCGGCATCGGCTACGGCCGCATCGACGTGAGAATAGACCGCGAGAAGAACAACAAGGTCGTCTTCCTCGAAATCAACCCAAACTGCGGGATTATGTACCCGTACGGGCAGGAAGGCTCGGCGGATTGGATTCTGCGCCTCAACAAGGACTTCCACCAGCGCGAGTTCGCCAAGCTGCAGATCAGCGAGGCGATGGAGCGGTGCAAGCGGGAGCGGCCGTTGTACGTTCGCCGCTTCGACCCGGTCCGCGGCTACCACCTGCGCGCCACCGAAGACGTGAACGTCGGCACCGTGATCTTCTGCGACGAGTGTCGCCCTGTGCGGCTGTGCACGAAGCCCTACGTCGAGGACACTTTCTCGAAGGCCGACTACGAGGACTTCCGCCACAACGCGTGGCCCATCGGCCGCAGCGGGCACTACTACGCGCTGTGGGACCGCGACCCGGCCCACTGGCGTGCCTTCAACCACTCGTGCTCGCCGAACATGGCTTTTGCGCCGCACCACTCCCTTAACGTCGTCGCGCTGCGCAACATCCCGAAGGGCGAGGAGCTGACGATGGACTACCGCCAGTTCATGGACTCCAACATGCCGGGCTTTGTGTGCAACTGCGGCTCTGAGAACTGCGAGGGTTTTGTGACGCCGGGCTCCCTGGCCAGCTCGCCGGTGATGCTGGTGGCTGCGGAGCCGCCCATGTCGCTGCACACCAACACCATGGTGCGTCTCAACCCAATCTAACACACACAAACACCCACATGCGCAGACATGCACGTTGCGGGGAGAAATCTTCTCTCCGTGCCCTAAACTGAGTCCTGCAGTGGAGGGATGCACAACATCCTCTCAATAACACCTTTGCTGGCACACATCTCTCTCTTATTTTTTCGATTTTGTTGCATCTTTTATATATATAAATAACGTATCCGAGCAGAGTGTCCACGTTGAACACCACTGCCTTACTTTTTTCTTCTTCTCTCTTTCCTTTTCATAGACGGCGCCTCCTCTATTGCTTATTCGACTTCGCGTTGCTGTCTTCCTTTTTTTTTTTGTGAAGATCTATCACGCACTTAAGTCTTTGTGGAATTGATTGTCGCAGTGATTGCAATCTTCTCGTCTCTTCTTGTTTCCCTTCTCCTCCTCCCTACCCCACGTTCACTTCGCGGACGTGCGTGCTTCGTTTGCGCGATCGCATTGTATGACTGTGCCTTAGTCCTCAATTCGTTAGGTTTCCTTCTGTTTCCCTCCCGCGAGTTTAATTGCGTTTCTTTTTTTTTTTTACTCAATTCTTTATCAATTCATGGGATTACTGGAGTTTGGCGGAGTTACATAGAATTAATCAAAATTAGCGTGTGTCTTTTTTCAAAGTCCTCACCCCAGAGTTTTTATTCAATTTGTAGACATGTATTCACGTATATAGAGAAGGCACTTGCTTTCGTTTTTCTCTCTTCCTTGTCTTTCGTTGTCACTGATAGCAAGCTGTGTG